>CM053563.1:22368234-22389322 GCA_028646485.1 Cryptoprocta ferox
GGGGGCTGCTGTCTCCAAGGCCCCGCCTTGGTGGTTGCAGGGAGAAGTATGGCGCTGCTTCAAAGCTTTGCTGGAACCAAGCGTTGCAAGCCGCTCTTCTGAGTCCGATCTCCCTGTGCCTCGGGCGAGCCAAACTGTATTCTCCAAGCTCCGCCTCACTTCCAAATCCTAGTCCCTGCAGTTCAACACCGTCGCTGGGGGTGAGATGCGTTCCCGCTGGCGGCCGACCTCCTGGCCCGGCTTGCGCTGCCCTTTTCGCAGAGCCGCCGTTGCTGCTGCCGTTTTTCAAGGCACCTTTCTCGGCGCCGCCGCCACCGGTTTTTGCACTACCGCCACCTTTATCTGTGCCACCGCCGCTCCCGGTGCGGCTTGGAATAGATGCCACCGCCGCTGCGCCCAAGGAAGGATTCACCGGCCAGATGGGACAGATTTCTCTCCAGCGCGCTCGGCAGTTACATATGGAGAGTCCGGCGAGTTATTCCTCCCTTAGAGATGGTTCTAGGTGCTTTTTCCGTCTCTCTTTCTCTTCCCCTGGTCTCTCCGGGGCACAGCGTGCTCTCCCTGTGTTGGGCTCGGGCTCCTTCCCCCTGCACCACCAGGACCCTCCCGTCCCCTAATTTCCCAGATCACAGTCACTGAATCAGGCATCTTTGAGGTTGTCTTCTTTCTGGTGTCTGTTTCTTCTTTCCCCCACTTGCAAATCCAAGTTTTATCCCTTCAGTCCTTCTCAATTCAATCCATACGGGCGTGCGCGGATTACAGAGCTCCCTGCTTCTCCGCCATCTTGCCCGCTCTCTGATGAATGGATTTAATATATAGCTCGTCGTCACTTTGTCTCTTTCTCTGGAAATGTCTCCATCAGACTTTGTGTCTCTTGTGAGTGGGTAATATGTCTTAGTGATACAGAAGCTCTCTTAGTAAGTGCCAAACTGGTTGTGGCACCTGAAATGCAGTGTGTCTGGAGCTACAGCCAGAGTTGAGTGAGATTCAATCTTATCTCAGATGTACCAGGATTCAGAAACAGTATCAGCAGCATGTGAGAAGTCAGGCAGACTGGAGTCAGAAAGAGATGGGGTTATTGGAAAGGTGAATGCCTTCCTTGTGCTGTTAGCCTTCCAGTGTTTAGTGCCCAGCATCTGGGACCTACAATGTACGTGGAGGTCCTTCTTGTTGACCAAAATGAGGGTCCCTTTGCAGAAGAAATTTTTCTTCAGAACTAGAGCAACACTTCATATTCTCCTGGCTAAAGCCCTGCCCCAAGATCTTCCACATTGTGACACCTGAATTTTTCTGAAAGTGTTTCCTTTGGTTCTTTCAGGTTCTGTTTTGGAAGCATTTCGATAAAGTACAGTCAGGAAGAATCCCAAATTTGGAATTATGAGGTCTTTTTTTCTGTTCCATGTGCAAAGTAGGAGCCATAATCATCATCAGAAAGTCTTTACCAAACATTGTGTACTCAGATACAGTCTTTGCATATAAGTTTGTCATCTAAAATGAATGTTACTGTGGTGCCTGAGTGGCTTAGTCAGTTAAGTGTCCAACTTCGGCTCAGGTCATGATCTCATGGTTTGTGGGTTCAAACCCCGCATTGGGCTCTGTGCTGACAGCTCAGAGCCTGGAGCCTGCTTTGGATTCTGTGTCTCCCTCTCTCTCTGCCCCTTTCCCACTTATACTCTGTAAGAGTTACAGAGTTTGACAAAGAGAGAGACAGACAGAGCACAAGTTGGAGAGGGGCAGAGAGAAAGGGAGATGCAGAATCCAAAACAGACTCGAGGCTCTGAGCCATCAGCACAGGCCCGACGTGGGGCTCAAACTCACAAACTGTGAGTTCATGACCTGAGCCGAAGTTGGACACTTAACCGACTGAGCGACCCAGGTGCCCTAAAAAAGAAAAAAATGTAAAATGAATGTTACTACTTAGGATGAATGTATGAAATAGACAAACAATAGGATGATGCATTAAGCTAAGACATGCAGACCAAATAGTACTCATACCATAAAGAGGTCAAAGTTAGGTGTATTTTTTAAAACATAACCATCCCCTGAAAACTACTGTAATGCACAGTATTATACTCATTTTAGGGTGCTGGGCTCCAAGTCATTTGATCATAAGCCATTTGATCAGAGTCTCCACTGAACTTACCTGCCTTCTTTGACTTTGCTGTCTACCACTTCTTCTAGGGCAGCCTCCGCTCCACTGGACACTGGTTTTGGTATCTTGCCACAAAGATTAATGCCCAAAGGCCACAATGTTCAGGCACTTTGGGTGAATAGGGCACTATGTACTATAGACAGGATTAGGAAAATCATTTTTATGAGTTATTACTTTCATTTAAGTGACTAAAAAACATTTCTGCTCAGCTACAAAGATATATACAATGAAAAAAAATGTGCAGTTTCCAAATAGAACTTATGCACTAATTTTTGAGATTAGAAAGATTACATTCACAATGAACCAAAAACTCATCATTGTACAGAACACATTATGGAATACGAGGATCATCCATCAATCTGACTAAAGAATGAAAACATGTCCAGGCTATGTTGCTTTTATGGTTCATATAATTGGCTTTCCACGTCTGTCTCTCCTAGTTACTAATGGTGGTATCCATTGTACTGGAAAGAAACCCTGAGCTAGAATTTCAAGACAAAGTAGATCTAGACAAACTGGTGAAAGAAGCATTTCATGAATTTCAAAAAGATGAGAGTCGACTAAAGGAAATTGAAAAACAAGTAAGTAGATAAAACAGCCTTTTGTAGAGTTTTTTCATTGTCTCACTCTTCAAAATATCTCTAATCTCTTATCATTTAATTTACAAAACAGATTTATAGAGTGCAAAATGTAGTACTCGAGGAGCAGGGAGAGAGTCTGACTTATTTGAGGAATTAGTGGTACGTTTTAGTTAATTACTAGTCAGTTCAGCTATGAAGCTCTACTAAAAAGAAAACTAGGAAGACATAAATTTCCTTTATATAGTTAGCAGTTAAAATGTGTTTTACCAGAGAGGAGCCATAGATTCCAGAAGGCTGTAAAATTAAATTCTGGGGAGGATGGGAATGCGTAACAGGCTACCTTGGTGCAGTGTATACTACCTAATATAGTCCCTTCCAGGTTCCAGGTTTATGCTCATCTGTAAAAAGGTTCCCTAAGTAAATAAAAATTATCAGCAAAGAGGAGAATACTAAAAACATCTGTCTTTGTTTTATATGCTGAGAAGACGCCTTACGAAAACAAAAGAAAAGCTCAAGAAGATTCTGTTTCCACAAGAAAATCTTTCTGTGAATTTAATTTCCCCCCTAGGCTGACACTGATTTTACCTGTCAACTCTTTACAAACAAAAATCAAATGACTTGCTTACTGTTTTCCTTTGTAGGATGACATGACTTCCTTTTACAACACTCCCCCACTGGGAAAAAGAGGAACATGCAGCTATTTGACAAAGGTTGTGATGAATTTGCTGCTAGAAGGAGAAGTCAAACCAAGCAATGATGACCCATGTCTGGTTAGCTAGTGAAAAAGGTGTATGAGGCTCTGTTGAGACATGTTTTCTAGTAGTGTGTTAAGTTTTGTGTTGAAGCTTAATTCAGGCTGCCATTAATGTATGGACTGAGTATGTTAGTGAGGTAGTTGTCACATCCTTGTCAGAGTCACTGGAACTCTTGCACACCATAGCCTATCTAATGGTAAGAAATGCTTTAACTAAGTGGAAAAAAGTTCTGATGATTATTATGCCAATGACAATAATAATCCTTACTGAATGATAGAAATAGTTTATGAACTGAAGGTTCACCACTGCGTGTTTTATGATCAAATAACTCATCAAAATGAATCTTTGCTTTTTGGACTAAATTCCCACCTTACTGCCATTAAAATGAATTTTCCAGCTAGTGATGCATATGGGAAATGAAAATAAATTGAAAAAATGAATGGTGAACTTAACTTAGTGGCATTGTCATACTAAAAAAAGGTAATACAAATCATAAAAGCAAATCTTCCAGCTAATGTTTTGATTCTCAGAAACTACATTGTTGATGATATTTTAGCATACAGAGCTATTGTACAACTTATACCTTGTAAACATGAGTATAGTTTTGTATTTGTGCTGACTTTAGGGGCTGGACTAAAGACAGTGTAATCTATACCTGGTTAGACGTTTTTCTTGGAGCTCTTACTAAAAATATGGCATGTGTAAGATTTTTCAGAAATATGAACTGTTAACCTATTTTGTGCTAGTAAAAACAAAATTGAAAATTATTAAATTTTATTCCTGAATTAATGAATATATCTGGACACATCTTTGTGTTCTCATGTTCACAATATTAAGTTTATTACTCCTGAATATTTCCATTTAATTGACCTGGAGATAGAATGGAAGAGAATAAATGGTACCTACCATTACACATATTTTGCTATGAAATTTTCTTAAGCAAACTTTAATAAAAATAGAAAATAGATTAAACATTTAAGTTTTATCAATTTTTTTCCTTACTGAATGTTATAGTATAGCCCATTAGTTTGAGCCATGGACCCAAGGAGAATCATTTTTCTGTTTTTTTTGTTTTGTTTTTTATGTAATTTATTGTTAAATTGGCTTCCATACAACACCCAGGGTTCATCCCAACAAGTGCCCTCCTCAGGGCCCATTACCCTCTTTCCCCTCTCCCCCACCCCCCCCATCAACCCTCAGTTTGCTTTCTGTATTTGAGAGTCTCTTTTGGTTTGCCTCCCTCCCTCTCTGTTTGTAACTTTTTTTCCCCTTCCCCATGGTCTTCTGTTAAGTTTCTCAAGATCCACATATGACTGAAAACATATGGTATCTGTCTTTCTCTGACTGACTTATTTCACTTAGCATAATACCCTCCAGTTCCATCCACATTGCTGCAAATGGCCAGATTTCATTCTTTCTCATTGCCAAGTAGTATTCCATTGAATATATAAACCACATCTTCTTTATCCATTCATCAGTTGTTGGACATTAGGCTCTTTCCATAATTTGGCTATTGTTGAAAGCACTGCTATAAACATTGGGGTGCATGTGCCCCTATGCATCAGCACTCCTGTATCCCTTGGGTAAATTCCTAGCAGTGCTATTGCTGGGTCATAGGGGAGTTCTGTTGTTAATTTTTTGAGGAACCTTCACACTGTTTTCCAGAAAAGCTGCATCAGTTTGCATTCCCACCAGCAGTACAAGAGGGTTCCCATTTCTCCACATCCTTGCCAGCATATAGGGAGAATCATTTTTCTGACCATTCAGAGTATCACCTGAGAAGTAAAACTTGTGATACAAAGAATGCAGCCCATCTGTAGAGTCTTGAAAGGACCTAAGAAAGATAGGACGAGTGGCTTCAGTAACAAGTCAAATTGATATCAAATAAATGGATGTTTGAGCACATAGAAAAACTGCAGAGTCAGGCACATTTCTCATAACTTTGAAGTGTACTGCACTGCCTGGATCTCGCATAAAAATCATATATGCACTGGCTAGCAAAATTGAGAAGAATGAGGTGAAGTCTAACCTTATAGAACATCTTAAGGAGAGGGTTATGACAAAGAAAATAATTAGTTAATAAATTAAGAGAGTTTATGAAAAGATAATAATGAACCTAGTTTATAAAACCAAGCATACAAAAAACCTTAAACTTGAAGCCCATGGAGAATTGAGGACTGACACTTCATAGATGGAGAAACTGGAAATAAGGGGAAAAAAAACCTGGAATATTTAATATTTGCTGAAATCTAGAGGAAAGTAAACTGTGTTGTATTTTCAAGAATTTTTAAAAAGTCTGATAAGCTGAGCAAAGTTGCCAGAAACCTGTCACTGTCTTTATTGAAATCAAACATCAAATGCAAATGTAGATTTCCTGAATGAGTTTTAGTTTCCTGCTTAAATGTTACATATGCAGAATTCTAGTTTTTCCATGTTGCTGAAGGCATTCAGAATCTGTGACATATGTACCAATTTTGTATTTTGATGAAATTCAAAATTTATTGTACTGAAAGATACGTTGGGATCAGTAATCCTTGCTGTACATCTCTACAGAAGCCAATGTCTGTTTTCTAACTAGAAAAGCAAAACATAGTGCGAATTAGAACACAGAACTCCTATCAATTTTGAAGTCCCATTTGGCCTACAGAGCCAAAATGTTTTAACAGCTGTACGAGAGACTGACTGAAAATATTAGTACAGTTATCCAGGCATGACAAGATTTAAATCTGATTTAAAGCTTCCTCTATCACAATGGCAGATTCACTGTGTAAGTTTATTGTACTAGCAACGTCTGTTGGAAACTCCTGACTGAATATCAAATTCAACTACATTTCCAGAACTATCATTTTAAGAAACATGGTGTTTTCCAGATTTTCTTCCGTTTTAAGTCTGAAAAAGTCATATTTCAATTAAAAAAATCAGAGTGTGGGATCATCTTGATGTCATCCTCAATATGTGATAAACTTGCAGTGCCTTATGGACTTATGTTCCTAGAACACCTGAATAAATTTAACTTTTCACCAGAACTCTAAGGAGTAGGATCAGACATGCTTGTAGCTCTTCATGAACATACATATTAAATAGATAGCATATAAAAGTGGAAGAGTCAACACAGTATGAACACACAGTTATAGTAGCACAGAGAGAACACATTTAAATCAAGGGGAGGCTGGAAGTAGCATGTTAGTATGCAGCCAGATCATAAAACTACTCTATTTTAGAAACTAAAAACATGAATGAGAAACGAGGGAAGAAGGATCAACAAAACAACACCAGCAGCATTCAAACAGAGGAAGCAATACAACCTCATACCATAAACTCTGTAAAGCAACAGGAAGACAAAAGCCTCCTTAGAATTTGTATTTGGCTCCTATATTCTGCCATTCCAGAAGCTGTACAGGGTGAACATAAGGTCAGTAGATAAATTATGAAAAACCTAATGCATTTGGAGGGAATCAGATGCATGTAGAGTCAGCGTCTAGGGGAAAAAGACAGAAAATGTCCTTTCAGAGTGGAAGTCCTTCCCCTACTACACATACCATAGTCTGGCATTAATCTCCTGCAGGGCTGCTGCCAGCCCACATGACATCTGTGTGAGTTAGAAAATGGCACCCTTTCTGGGCATACTCAACCCCGTGGGCACAGGACTAGGCACCTTTGTGCAACGAAAAAGGTCCTTTCTCTTAATGGATATAACTCCATCCCAGGACATGTGTATCAGAGATCCAAGTGTAAACTGAATTTCAGCTGCCCTGTTGCCCTCTCAACTGAGCACCTTTGTGCAGTGTACTAACTGCATGACTGACATAGTTGTGCTTCCCAAGGTAGTAAACCACTATTGGGAATGCCCATTTTGATTTTTCATCTGGGAGGGAGGTAGATGAGGAGCAAGAGTAACCACAATCCCCCAGAACCAATTACCTACAACAAACCATAAGCTGAGAACTAGTACCACAGCCTCATGTCTTGTTGCCTGAGAGGGAGCTTATGGGCAGTGGTGATTATAACTACCCTTTTTTTCTGAAATTGTGTTTTATTTTTTTAATGTTTATTTTGAGAATGAGTGACTAGGGGAGGGACAGAGAGAGAGAGAGAGAGAATCCCAAGCAGGCTCCATGCTCAGTGTGGAGCCTCATACGGAGCTCAGTCTCACGACTGTGAGATCATAACCTGAGCTGAAATCGAGTCGGATGCTTAACTGACTGAGCCACACAGGTGCCCCTTAAGTTTTGTTTTTATACTATGAGTCCTGAATTCACTTTGCCTAATCAAGGGCATATCCTGTTTCCAAAGACGGTGCCTTACTTACAGTATACAACTGTTCCTCTAAACAGGGTAAACTTTGGCACACACTTACTGTGAAGGAGGGACTCAGCTGAAAATAGGTAGGAGAGAACAAAAGAGCTCAGATTGGCAAGAGGTTCAGAAGACTGCCCACACTGTATCCAGGTGCCCACAAAGTTTCTTGTGCCAATCATGAGAAAGATGGAAAGAAGCTACCTGTAAACTATGTAAAAATGCTATAGAAAAAAAAAGGAACAGATATAGAACTCTTTCTGAATATATATCCTCCACAACAAATGCCCTATGCTCTAAAAGAAGTTAAAGAGAAAAGGAATTGATAAAAGAAGAAATCAAAGACAAAAGAAGACAATACAGTAAGATAGAAAAATAGAGCTGGCAAAACATTTCATAAATTAGAAACAGCAAACATCAAAATATACATAACTGAAAACAATTGCTGACATACAGGGAGAGCTTGAGATAATTCAAACACTTAATGACATCAACTATATGCTGAACACTGTTCTGGCATGGTAATGAAAAAAAGGACAAATTTCCTCATAGAGTTTGTGTTCTAGTTGGTGTTGGGGAGACAGTGACACATAGTAATAAATGCTATGAAAAAATAAGACAAGAGGGAGAGGGAAAGTGTGAAAAACATCATTAGTTTTCCTGTGGTTGTGGAAAGGTCTTATTTCATAAGAAATAATCAGAGTAGGGGCGCCTGGGGGGCTCAGTTGGTTAAGTGACCGACTTTGGTTCAGGTCATGATCTTGTGGTTCAAGCCCCGCATCTCTGAGCTATCAGCACAGAGCCCAGAGCCTGCTTCAGATTCTGTGTCTCCTTCTCTCTCTACCCCTCCCCCACTCATGCTCTGTCTTGTCTCTCAAAAATAAACGTTATAAAAAAAAAAAGAGCAAGAATCAGAGTAAATGCTGATGGAAAAGGATCTACATGGGGGTGGAGAAGGTTGATCCAACATAAAGAAAACTGGTATCCATAGGTACAGAAGGCTACAATTGGCACAGAAGAAAAAAATTCAAAGACATTAAGTTTTCCCTAAATAAAGAAGAACTTTCATTGTTCTGGAAAAGTCTGATACAAAATGAGCAACACTGACACACCTTGGAGAAGTTAAAATCAAAAAACCCAAGGGGCTCAACTTCATACCAGTTCAACGTCACACAATAAGTGTGGTCTAAGATTTTTTTTTCCCAACCAGTTGTAAAGGCAAAGAATTCTTAAATATACAGTAACTCATGAATCATAACACTGTGAATCTTTCTTTTAAATAACACTTGACTAAATCCAGTCAACCAAGAGAATCAACGTGAATAGTGCAGTAATGGAGAAAACATAATAAATACATAAGAACTACTCATAAATTGTTAATCCATTAAAATATAAATTTAACAGTAACAAGGCAATTTACAGTTATAGAAAAGAGTGACCCGAAAGAAAAACTTTGCGATTTAAAATGATGTAATTAATGGACTGGGATGAAAATCATAGAGCTGGCTAACAAAACTCGGTAGGGGCTGAGAAGGACGTGTAAGTGAGTTAATTTCCTTGTTTTTCACAGCAAGACATATCATTCACTTCATTTTTTAAAGTTAATAAATCAAGAAATAAAGTTTTTTTTAAGTTTACTGCTTGAAATACAAGCAGTTTTAAATTACCAGAAGGTGCCGTGTAGGAGGGGTAGGTGGCATTCAGAAAATTAACCATGTAGCACAAGATACAAAACAAAAATGACAGTGTCCAGATCCCTTATCACTGCAGCTCTCCACTTTGTCAGGCCACATTTAATTAAAAGTAAAAAAGCATTAAATTAAAGAATTCTGTACTAGAATTCAAATGGCCTAAAATTGTATACAAAACTAAACAACATCATGGCAGAAATTTCTGGCCATCCATCAAAATCTATTTTCCACTTCCACAGTAAGAGAATTATAGCTGCACATATATGGCTGTTCCAATTTCCCACACATTCTATCACCTCACAAAGTATGACCTTGTAACTTTAGTGGAATATCCTTCAATGGGATATGAGCAGAAGTTGTGAGTGCCACTTCTAGACCTGGCCCATAAGTCTCTCTGCTTGTTCCCCTCCTACCCTCCCGCTGGCCCTGTGCTCTGTGCCCATATCTGTGGGCAGGGGTGACTATGAGCAAGGGTAATGTGATAGCCATTTGTGAAAGATGGCCAAACTGCCTCCATGTCAGTTCCTGACTAGTGGCGGGCCAGTCTGTACCCCTTCACTCCCCACTCTGCTTACTATAACACATGTCATTGACCATTGAGCCAGCATTCTGTCAGGACACAGAAACTATCCCAGATATTTAGACAGAAATATTGTAATGTAAAGAATTGTTTAAAAGAATATAAATATAAAGAATGAAACCAAGTATGTGTATGTGTATGAGCCATTATATTTATTCTATCAGTTCACTCTAACCAACGGCAAGATACATAAAGTATCTGAAAATGCAAGGAGAAACAAAAACATAATCAGTAACTTACCTATGACCAAAGAAATCTGAAAACAAATAATGATAGCATGGGAATAATACATTCACTAATATATAAATATTTAATTCTGTATCCAAACTACTGTGATTATACCTTCTGGCTCCCCTGAAACATTTTGAGGCTGTCCTTATTTTAGGTGCCAAAGAAAATCTTCATGCATTTCAAAATTAGAAATAGTAAAGACTGCATTCTCTTATGTCCAGCAAAAGAAAGAAAAATCCACAGTTTAATAACCAAAATAGAAAATAAAAGCCAACCTCTTGTAAATTTTGAAATTCTAAATTGAAGCCAAAACTGAAATTTCAGAATATCTCAACTATGATCAAATTATTTCATATAAGATGGCTATGACCATATTCAGACAAAAATTCATAGTTCTAAACATAGTACTAAATAAGATCAAATGGAAGTTAAATATTCACTGCAAGAAATCTTAAAGTTAAAACAAAATAAGGAAAGCACAAGAAAGAAAATGACAAGTGAAACTAATTAATTCAAGAACAGAAAAAGAATAAACCCAAGAGCTGGTTTAAAACACACACACACACACACACACACACACACACACACACACATTAGACAGCTCTACCACCAGTTAGCCTAATCGAGTAGTAACAGGGGCTAATAATAGCTTACATTTACTGAGCACTTAATCTACCAGGCATTGGTCTTAGTATTTTATATTATATTAAAATGTAACATGCATATGTAACATATATAGCATATAGTGCTATATGTATATTATGAAGTACCCTCATTTTACATATGAGGAAACTGAAGAACAGAGATTAAGCATCTTCTCCAAGGTCCCACAAAGTGTGTCTGAACAGTCAGATTCCAGATCACAAAACTAGAACTTAAGATATTGAAATAATTACTTCACAAATATGCAGGAAATTAAAAATCTTTAAATGATACAATTAATATTAGAAAATTCTCAGACTTTTAATATGACTGGTTCAAAGATGCTTTATAAAGAAACAAGCTCATCTAGTTTTGTCCCCTAGCCTCTGCCCACTTTACTACAGGATTGCTTCCTCTGTGAGGTGTAAGGTGTCGAATGAACGACAAAGTGGGAACACAAAGGAGCAGTTTCCCTAAACTGCTGGAAACCCTGCAGCTCTGAGAGAAAGTACATTTACACTGGAATCTGGCTCAATCATCCTTCCTTGCAAAAAGATCATCTGAGGCATATCCATATGACAGAAAAGACAGGTCCCAGTTACAGCTTGCTGAAAGCATTGAAGGGTGCTAAATAAGTACAAAAGTTCACAGCATGAGTGTATTTCCCTTTCTTTTTCAGCCCACAATAAAATGAGAACAAAGAAATTCAATTAACAATCAGTCACCATCAAGTGCCCACCCTGCCATGTTCCTGTGTTTGATAGAGAAATACAACACAAGGTGGGTAATTAATTCTCCCATCTTGTGCACCCAGTACAGTGAACTACAGGGGCAGGTTTAAGTGGCAATTTTGGTTCAAATGCCGGCTGAGTCACCAGTAAAGATGATAAGTTCGTAAGGGGTTTGGATCATTTAGAGAAGTGTTTGTTTTCTGAGCCTGAGAGAGGGTGCTGTAATCAGAAATCTTTCATGCGGCACACATTCCCAGCTCTTCAGATTCAATTGTTTTTTGATGGAGATACTGCAAATTATGAAAGCACAGCTCATGCCCTAGAAGTTTGGCAGCACAATGAAGTTTTCCTTCTGGTCAACTTCATGCACAAGTCTGGGCTGAAAAGGAGCAGCATGAATCCACCCAAAAAGGAAATGTTTGAATCTGATTTTTTCTACTACTTCCTTATCTGAAAAAAAATAGTAGAATGACTTTCCAACCTTTGAAATCATTAATCTACCATCAATTAAAGAGACTCTGTTTCATTTAAAAAACATTTTTCTGGTTTTGCTTTGGTAGGTGTTTCTTATTGCCCTATGTTAGAGGACAAACTATAGTAGTAGTCAAAATTACTTGACTCATGATGATTTTACCCCAATTTAGAAACTCACGATTGCCAATTTCATCCTGGTGGTCAATATTAATTAACATTCACCTTGCACACAGCCATTTCCTGGTCTCCAGCTTAGCACTGTGAGAAAGGCAAAAACTGGGAATCGGAGAATTTCGTCTCCTGCCACTGGTCTCTCATTTTCTGGATGTTGACCCCTTGGCCTATCAGATGCCCTCTGAACCTCAGTTTCTTTCTCCTTAAAGTGGTTGAGTTGGGCTAGAGTTTTGCAAAGGACCCTTCAACTCTACCATTTTATCAAATCATCTTCCCCTTATGTAAGGGGATGTGTGCATCCCCTTTCCTTTATACTTTCGCTCCCTATGTTGCTAGGTGCTGTTTTTCAAAGAGCAACCCCATTCTCTTGCCTTAAATATCACCTCAATCTTCATAACTCTCTCTCTATTTTCCCACTGGAAATTTCCACTTCTCTGTCCTACCATTTTTCATCAAACACTCTTTGCATGATTTGTCTCATTTAAAACAAACACTGATTCTATGAGTAAGACACTGCTATCACTCCTATTTTACAGATGAGGAAACTGCATGATTTCAGATCTGGGCTCTTATCTCCCTACATTTATTTGCCTCACCTTCTTATACAGCTGGTTTATTTTATTTTTTAAACCATCTGTCTGTCCATCTTTTTTACAATAATGGCTAAGAAAAAGCAAGTATGAAACAGTGTCCTCAGTGGAGGAAGAAAAATGGAAACTTTCTTCCATTTCTGCTGATTTGGCTTCTGTTCCATTGCATCCCTCCTCCTCACATTAATGGAGCCCCCAGCCCAATTAGGGGCAACTAGCTCTCTTTAGAACCCAGGAGACTGGTGCTTGTCTCCTTTGGCGGGGGCGGGGGGGTACTTCCCTAGGCCAGAATTCCCATGGGCTGGTACGTTTGATTGACTGGGAGAGCAGGTCTTGTAAACATCTCTTCCTATCTAAAACTTAACACTTTTTAAGATCCAAGGTCTCATAACCAAACCTGGCTTTGATTTAAACTATAGCTTTTATATGCTGTGAGCAGGAAGTGATGAGATAGAAGTCTTTCTGCCTGCTCCCCTGCCCCGATCCTGGTGAGACCGCACCTGGAGCTGAGACGCCTGATAAACATTCTTATACTCCATATGTCCTTTTGGGTTCTTTTGTTCCTCCTGGGTTCCTCCCCTGGCAGGGGATGTGGGAATCCCTTTCTTCCCCTAGAACTATACCATTGCCAAATACTTGGACTGTATCCTCCACTCACCCAATTTGAGGTCTCAAGTCTAATTACCATTCCCTTCTAGCGATCACAAAACTGAATGTAAACGTTTTGTTCATCTTGTAAATAAACCTTCAATGACTCCCTATTGTCTGACTTTTTGAGCCTGTCCAGGCTACTTACAGTCTTCAAAACAAACACACATGTGGTATCCTTGCCTGATATATACTTCCTGTCCTTCTCTCTTATTACCTTCTTTCACCCTCATGACCCCTCCTCTTCCTAATAGTCCTTGTCTCCGCATGCCCAAGGATGCCACAGATTCCACACAGTTATAGAATATAGACTCTCCACTGATGCATTTATTATGTCATGAGGCCAATGCTTTCTTTAGATGGATTATAAGCCTTCTGTATCCTAGCACTCAGTAAAGGCTGAATAAATTGGGTGTCTCCACCCACTACAAACCTCAGTGCCAAACATGTAGCAGAAGCTGAGTAAATGGTTGTTGACTGACAGAAAAGAGAGTGGGTAATAAAAAATTATTATGAATGGGATTTTTTCCAAAGGGAAGTGTTACTGTCTGGCTGTCTGAAAATAGGGACTAAGGGCTGTTTTTGTAGTTTTATATATGACTGTTCAGTGAGAGAGAAACTCAGTTTACCTGTACATGTTTATCTCATCTAGAAAAGTAAAGGTAAAAAAATGTAATCTCAGTGTTTATGAGAACTGCTGATGAATGACTATAGTCATCTGAAAGCAAAAAGCTGAGAATTCCAACTTTGTAAAAATAGCTTTAGACTCACATTCTGAAACTGGAAGATTTTACGCAAATTAATAATACAAGTAATTTTTCAACTTCTATTGAGCAGGGAAGTAAATAACTAGAACTAGCGGAGTCAGCAGTTAGTTAAGTGGTTCTCCCAAATGCATCAAGGGCAAGGCCATTAATTTTCTCTGTTGTGGAGGTGAAGGATGATCTCAACACAATTCCTTTGACTTCTGGCCCAGTGCCCCATATCCTTGACAAGAGTTTAGTTGGCAACGTTTGGTTAAAATACATTATGCAAATTTTCTTTAGATTCTTTAACTAAGAAGAGACCTAAGGCAGTAGCACATAATATTAGTTGGAGCAAACTCTTGCCTTTGGTCACTTGCTTTACTATAAAGTGGAGGGAACACATCTGTAGGCCTTGGCTCTCCTCTCCTCATCAGATGCATGAGGGAAACCTCAGAGGGCCATTGTGAAGAAAAAGTGGGGTAATAAATGAGAAAGTGTACCGAAAAATAACACTGTAATATATAGCATATTGTCATTGAAGTTCGCTGGGTATAAAACAACAGGTCTGCATAGTAGTTATTCCATTACACAATTTATAAAATGAAGTTTCAACTATGTACAGGCGTTGTATTGTTGTACAATGGGAGACTGACTTGAATATGCCCATTTGGTACTAGAATAGTGACCACATAGGCCTTTGGCCCAAAGCTCCCATGCAGGCTGGAGGTCTATATGAATCTTTGCCAGATCCTTCAAACATAATGATTCATGACAATATCAGCCACCTGTTCAAGGACCTTTCCCATCCATCATCCCCTTTTACCCTCACAATCACTGGGTCTCTGCTCTGTGGTGGTTCCCCTCCTCCTAAAGTGGTGGACAACATGCAGCCCAGGCCCCACTGCCACACAACCACTGGAGCTGCTCCAAAGGCCATTCTGCCTGAACTCTGTGACTAGAGAAAGGGGGCAGCTGCCTCTCTCATAGTTCAGGCCTGAGTTTTTATGAATTTTATGGATCCAGGGGGCAGCAGCTGTTCTCTGTTGCCACTGTTCCATTTAGTGTGTATCTTGTTCCCTTTGGGAAACATTGACCCAAACACCACCTCTGTGGAGTGATATTATGCTCCTGACCTTCCTTTTGCCACTTATTATGTCTCAGATGGTCTTCCTATGGGACTTGGCCATTGGTTATCATCCTGAGAAGGTGGAAGGATGGACAATCTGAACTCTGAGAGCAGGAGGAATGGTAAAAAGGTGTTTTGATGTGTGAAGTATGTATTGAGGTCTCAGTTGTGCAAGGAGAAAGCCTTTGGGGAGAAATAGAAGTAGGGTCTCCTATGAGGTTCCTGTTTCCAAAACACATGATTAATGAGTGCACATTCATTCATGTGTGCATGTGTGTGCAAGTATGTGTGTGTGTGTGTGTGTGTGTGTGTGTGTTGGCAGGGAGTGGGGTGACAGGCAAGAAGAAATCTCATCCCACACCCAGTGCATGGTGAAGAGCAATTGATACCCAACTGGGCTTTTTTAGAAGTCGTTCTTGCTACCAGCTCAGTATGGCTCCATCTCTGGCTATAGCTGAAACCAGGGTTTGCCTCAGGCTCCTCAGGACAAAAGCAGGTTTCTTCTGGTCTTCTTAGGCATTTTACCTATCAGCCATCTCCTCTCTGTTCTACTCTTCACTGAATCCTTATTAGCATTTACATTTGCTTACATCTCTCCCATCTTAAAACAAACTTTCCTCCCTCACCCCACATGGCCCTTCATCCACACTGTTCTTCTCTTCTGCTCCCATCCACAGACAAATTTCTCAAGACAATATGCACATGTTCTATTTTTTCACTCTCCTGTCTCAGAAATGACTCTTACTAAGGTCACCAATAATTTTCATGTCACTAAGTCCAAAGGACATTTTTTAGGCTTCATCCCTTCAACAGTGTTTAAACAACCTCTCCTGCCTGAAAGCACTATCTTCCCTTGGTTTCCAGGTCACTACATCCTCCTGGTTTACCTCCTCTTCCCTGAAAGCTTCTTCTCAGCTGCTTTAACCAGCTCATCCTCTTCTATCCATCACTCAAATGTTGGCATTCCCCTTTGGCTTCACCCAAGACCCCCTATTCTACTTCGTTGTCCCCTCCTGAGTGGTCTTGCTTGCAGGACAACAATGGTCTACAGCCTACTATACAACAATGACTCCTGTGTTTGTATCTTTAACCCAGATCTCACCTCTGACACCAGACCCATGTTCAACTACCTACTTGACAGCTCAGTCTATGGACACTTCATTGTCAGTATATCCAGTATTGAACTTATAATGATCTCTCTCCCAGCTCCTAAAATCCTGATTTCTTCCAGTTTTCCTTCCATAATCCATATACCCAGCCATGGAGGCATCATATTTGGGATTCATCATGCCCACAGTCAGTCAGTTACTAAGGTCTTGCAATTCAGGACTCAACAGACCTTATATTAACCCACTGCTCTTGTTTCTATTCAGTTAGGCCACCATCATCTGGTAGCTGAACTAATGTGATGGACTCCTAACAAGTCTTCCTGTTTTCTCTCTTGCCTCCCTCCAGTCTATTTTCCAGCCATCAGCAGGGGATGTACTTTTGGAAATGAAAATCTTAAAAAGGGCTTGGGTGTTAAGGGGAAAGCCGGGAGACCTGAAACTCTTAAAAAATAGAAAATCAATGATTCTAAGATAAAATTCAAAATTCTTTTCTCTGTTTCTCAGATTCACCACAAGTCTTTCTCCTGTTTTCTCTACTTCCTCCTCACTTCACTCCTTTTGTCAGGCTCTCTCTTATTCAGCCATCAGCTCTCAATTCAATCGTCACTCTGCAGGAAGCCTTCTTGGAGCCCCAAGACCAGAAAGCTCCTGATGTTTCATGCTTCATTCTCTCAAAGATGTAGACGCAATGATCACAATTGTAACTCGATAATTGATGAAGGGATTAGCTCCTTAAAACCCTGCACTACATTAAAAAAAATTGTGGTAATGGTTGAACTACTCCATGAATATACGAAAAGCCATTAAATTGTATACCTGAAATGGGAGAATTGTACAGTACATGAATTATATCTCAATAAAGCTGTCTTTAAAAAAAAAAAGCCTTACATGAGAATGAAAGCTCTTGAGGAGGCAGGGAACTTGTCTGTCTTGTTTATCATTGAGAACCTGGCATTCAACAGGATGCTTTGCACACAGTGTGTGCCTAAATATTGGTTGAATGGTGGAGAGTGGTGTGAGTAGATACCAGGGCTATTCTGAGTGGGTCTGGCTTTTTAAATGTTTTGTTTTTTCTTTAATTTGGGAAGGGTTGGCATTGATCTATTCCACCCTGATTATTTTAGTACTTTTTATGTAAATGCCCTTAGACCTCTGTCACACCGCAAGGGGAAGCCATGACCCTGAGTTTAGAGGTTCTAAACCCATCAGAACCTGGAGTTTTTGCATTTCCCTCTGAAATCCTGCCTCTGGTAGCACCAGGCCAACCCTATATCTGCAGAGATAGCAAAATGATGTCAGATGTCTCAGTCTTCCACACAGTGTTCTTGCCTACAGTTCCTAGGGAAATACAGCTGATTACTGTCATTATCATTACTGCTTTACATCTCCTGACTGCTTTCTTTGTTGTTTGGTATGGCTCCACAGAGCTGCCACACACATTCATGTCACCACTGAGGAAATTCTGTAACCAATATAAATCAGTCACAAAAGGAGCCATCGGAGAGAATTTACACTGATCAAAGACCCTTCTTTCTACAAAGCATTAACCTTTATTTATTTTAGAATTATTCTAAAGGGAACCAAACACAATCAATGAGTCTGCCCCATTTGGTTCTATCTCTTTCTACTTTCCTTTCTCTATCACTGACTTCAGATGAAGCAAAATACGCTCCAGCGACCATGCTCACAGTTTGCATCATAGCTGGAAAGGCTGCCTTATTTTTGTTCCCTGGGTGAGCATGTGGCAGCCTGGGACAACACCGAAATAGATGTGTAAGAAGAGCAGGTAGGTAAGTGTACTTCAGAAGGAGATTCCAATTGCAATTTTTCTTTTCATCACAGATCCCTTTCCCAAGCAGTGCATCACTCTGACTTTGAAATTACTGCCTGTGCAGGCCTGAGACCTAAAGGCCTTTCCAACTGAAGTCCCTTGTGGCTTGTTAATGTAGAATATTAATGGCGCTGATTGCAAGATGCATCTCTGGGTAAAAATACCCACCAATGAATGCAATGGTTCTGGGGAGGGAAAGCTAGAACTTCTGGTTTTTTACTATAAAGTAACTACCTACAAATTACTTCTGTCTTCTACTAGATGCCAGCCAGGAGCACAGGGGTGGTGGGAATTGGAGGAATGACTCTGGTCAAGACACATGCAGGATTCTCTGTACAGCACTGCCAAATTGGCATATTTCTACCTGTACTTGCCCAACTGCTGAGATCTTTAAAAAATTATTTCTAGATTTTTAATTGTTGTGAGTCTCCTAACAAAGTAATTCATTCATTCAAAAATATTGATTAAGCATGTTATAGGCACTAGGGATCTAGTAGCAAACAGGACAAGGGAGGGCCCTGCCCTCAAGGAGCTGACATTCTAGTGTGGAGAGACAGAACAATAAGGCAAGAAATACAGTAATGTCATAGAATGAGAATAAAATGAAACAAAACCAGGACAGTGATTAGACAGTGATGAAAGGAGCAATAATATTTTAGGGTACATCAGAAGGGCTTCTTCGAGTAGGTAGCATTTGAATTGAATAATGGGAAGGAATCAGTCATCCTGATCAGAGAGAAGAGCAATTCAGGAGGAGGGAACTTCAAATGCCAAGATCCTGGGGCTGGAACATGTTAGTTGTATGCATAGAACAGAAAGAAGTCCAGAGTTGCTGGACTGGAGTGAACAAAGGGGAATGGGTAGATGTGAGCTAGGGGCAGGCTAAATCAAGTGGGGACCCTGCAGGCCTTGGCTAGGAGTTTGGTTTTTAGTCTAAGTGCAGTGGGAAGACATTGGACAGTTTTAAGCAGTGAGTGTCGGGGGTGATGTGAATGCCTTGGAGTGAAGAAGAATAATTTGGGGGACTCATTGCAGGGACAGCCCCTGGTAAGGCCAAGGTCAGTTAATGTTTATACAGCATCTAAGCCAAGGGCCAGAGATACTAGCTCTCACCAAACCATCTCCTTTGGCACTGGTTAACCAGTTGGCCTTTAAGTTGAGGCTAACTTTAAGAAAATGCAACTAAAAATCTTATGTGTCTTTAGCTGTATATTTAATCAATCCCCTCCATCCTTCCCAATTTGTTGTGGCAACTTATATTGGATCCCCGAACTCAAGTGCTATTTCTTTTTAATGAAGAGGCTCTGGCCTTAATTAAGATGACTTGGCCACATTTGCAGAGTTAACATTCTACATTTAAAACTGCTGTCACCAAATTTCTGGGTGCCTGAAGCCAGTCAGCCACCTCCAAAAACTGCTTTTCCCCATGCCTCCCTGTCAGGAGATGGGCAGACACCTAAAGGCTTCTGGGGACCTCTTGTTAAAGTGCTGGACAAGGCTTTTCTGTAACATTTGTCATGGTTCTTAGAAGCAGAGAATTCTCAATTAGCCACATAGTCTGCTTTTGAAATCCAGTTCAAACATTATATCATCAAAGTACGCTAAATTATAATTTTTTCTGCTGATTACAGATAAGAGATCCAAGCATTATAAAATATATTGCTCTTTTCCAGGGGAGGAATAAAAATCTTTACACTTAAAAAATCGCAGTGACCAACCATCATGATGTTTTTCCTATGATGTAAAGGAGCAAATCTTTATGTTCTTCACAAATAAGGGTACCGCCTGGGTCAGAGTGGAGTGTGGGAGGTGAAAATGACTTCTTGATAAATTTTGGTTCTACTTTATTCTCTGCCTACTTGTGATTTTCAACTCCCACTAGTGTTTTCCAGTAAGCTAATACTCAATTATAGCATTCTTTTCTTTAGCAAGGTCTCTTGACAGTTAGAACTAAGGTAATAATAATGGGGGGCAGGAGGAGGAAATGGATCTTTAACCAGCTTTTATGGTCTATGATAGATGGAGAAAGTAGAGCACATGGTTAGCGTTGAGTGAAGCCTAGGGACAGAACCTGGTAATAGGTCTGACAATTTTAAAATCTATTCTGCACACTAAAAAAAGCTAATCATCAAATTGCTTTCATAATAGTCCCTCAGAAGCAAGACATGATTCTGCCAGTGTTTTCAAGGAACAAGCAAGGAGGCTTTGGTGGCTAAACTCCACTGCTGGATCAGAAGATGGCACAAGGGGGAAGGACAGGGACTCAGATGATGGAACAGCAAAAAAATACCTGTCTCTGCCTTTCTAAGGAGTCTTTGGTTGATGTGGGTGGAGAAGGTGCTCTCTGGGGATGACCTCTCCCAGCTAAGTAAAGCAAAACATGCTGTAGCAGGGCTTGGGAAACTTCAGTGCCCCCTTCCAGACAGACTTTCTCACCCTGATGCCCTCTGGGGTTCATTTTGCAGCTTGAGTAGCCGTTTGGGTCAAAATGATGGGAGCCCATCATCTCCAGGAGATTCTTGCTAAATGCCCTAGACTAGTGGGACCAAATCATATAACTGCATTGACATGGATTCATCATGCAGGCTGCCGAAGGGCAGGGCTGAGAGGAAATTTCCACCCAGCTGCACTTTGCATTTTCATCTTTAAAACCTCTCATTTCCACTCCTCTTTCCCACCAGCTTTGCAAACCTGAGTTTTGTCCTTCAGTCCCAACTTGCCTACAAAGCAT
>CM053563.1:22389422-22554076 GCA_028646485.1 Cryptoprocta ferox
AGAGCATGTACAAACACAGAACACTGACTCTTTCTCTACCCCTGTTTGAGGCTCCTCTGTGAAATAGGAAAAACAATACTCAGTTCAGTGGCTTGTACATGAAAGTGACACTCTGTCATATCTGATCCCAACACTTCATTTTATTCCCCTCCACACTCCCTTGTACAGCTCTGTAAGCTCAGCAGTGCCTAGAAGGGTGCCTCACATATTAGAAGCTTTATTCTCTGTGAGAGAGAGAGCGTGAGGTGGGAGGAGCAGAGAGAAAGGGAAGGAGAGAATCCCAAGCAGACTCCACACTGAACTCACGAACCAGGAGATCATGACCTGAGCCAAAATCAAGAGAGGCTTAATCAACTGAGCCACCCAGGTGCCCCAATTCTGATTTCTTTTACTCACTTTGCTATGGGATGTCTTTCCTCAAGGTCTCTCCATGAAAAAACAGAAAATGCATCTCTCCAAGTTTTGCTGTCCTGCTTATTTCTGCTCCATTAACACAGAATGGTCTGCCCTATGAATGGCCACAGCAGCCAGCCTGCCATCCTTCAGTAGGTTTCTTAGGGAGTGGGGAGTAATGCCACAGCAATTTAATTTCATCTCTGCTCCCCAATCAGATGTGGCAGATGGCTGGCCCTGGGAGCCAGCAGATCCAAACTGAGTATCTTATAGCACACCCTGTGTTCAAGGTTCATCTTGTTCAAGGTTACAGTGCAAAGAATGGAGTCTTAATCAAAGTGAAAGCCATAGGTGATAAGGCTTCCATTTCCTCCAGCTCCACATTCCTCTGCCTCCAGCTCCAGCATTATCAAGAACACAGCTCTGCCTCTGATAAAAAACAACAACAAAAAAACAAAAAACCAATAGACCAGACTTCCTACTCAATCCCTCCTGCCTGGTTGAGTTTGGGTGGTAATTCCCATTTAATTACTGCTTTATCACCATCATGGCAAATGGTCTCCAGTTGCCTCTCACATCCATCTGTTGGAAGTTGCTTTAGCTAAAGCTCTCAAGCTACTCCAGTAAGGTATTGAAAGGAAATTAAACTAAGAAAGATAATATAATACATAATAATAGCCAGAATTGACTTAATATGTTGTGTGTGTGGTAATGTGCTAAGTACTTTGCATGAATTATTACTTAATTTAATTTTCATTGCAACTTTGTAAGGTAGAGGGGTGTATCTCCATCTTAGTGATGAAGAAACCAAGTCTCAGTGGGGTTCAACAGCTTTGTCAAGGTGATAGAGCTATAAAGTGGTAAAATTAGAATTCAAACCCAACTTGGTCTGCTTCCAGAGTCCATGCTCCTAATCATGTCTCAGTTCTCTGGGAAGAACTGAACCCCGGACTTCTTTTCTTGAATTGCGCAGCAGCATTTTCTTATTCTGCATCTTATCTCTTGCCTCTCTGTAAGCAAACTAATGACCCACTCTGGACTTCAAGGTCCCAATGTAGAGTGGTTAAGAGTAAAAGTATCACATGCACCCAGCACTTTGTCAATGTTGTGTCAGCCAGAGCAGAGATTCAGAAAACACTACTTACATTTCTCAAGAGGAATCTCTACATGGATATTTGGTTTTTAAACCAAGAGACATTTGGTTTAAAATGTTTCTTGGTTTAGAGACATTTGGGTGTACAAATCCTGTGAAAGATCTCTTTTGCAAGTCACTTTATCCAATGTAAAGAATAGTCTTGCCAGTGAATGATATACTCAGTGAACTAAGCTGTTTCCTCTCAAAGATTTATGTTCTGGTAGCCAAGATCAGCCCACTCAGCTTGGTCAGCCTAGAGGGGAAAAATGAGAGGCCAGGTGTGACTTCACAATGAGGCATTTATGGGCAGCTTCACATTTACCTTCTTTGGCTGAACCACATCCTCTGCTTGCTGAAGACCGTGCAGGAGAAGAAACTTGTGTCACTTCTAACCCTCATACACCTAGGAGCAAATTGAACCCTTTGTGTTTAGATCCTATTGAAGTCCTGGGGCTTCCTTCTTCAATTTGATATTTCCTCCTCGTTTTCTAGGAGCTTGTTTCAGGAGAGGCTTGAGAAACCATGCAGTGTAATTGGATGATTGGTATCCTTTAATTAAGGCAGCGAAATGCAACATGCAGCACATTTCAGGTTGATCGTAGTAAGGCTAGGCAGTTGTCTGCTAGATAAAGCTCAGAGAGGCTTATTTTAATAATCTGCAAGGTGAAATTACCATCTGTAGGTTGGTCTGTGCTGTTAAGACTATGGGGTTGCATTTGTATGTAAAACCTAGTGAGGCCTCTGAATGATCACCCCTTAATCTAGCCCCATGTGGGTCGTATCTTAATGAATAATGATGACCAGTTCCTTGGTAGTCAGGAAATGCTCATTGCATGGAATTAAACAATCTCTTGATAAATTTTAAATCAGTCTGGTTTCCTTCCAGCTCTCACAGCTATCCTCTCTAATCAAGCAGTTTGTGCCTAGTTGAATATTTAACTAATTTTACTACTAGATTAGTCAGAGCACAATTCGGGAAGTTAAGAAGGAAAGTATCGTTATAAAATTCAACATATTCCTACCTCAGATGTAAATTGCTTTTAGATTTTTTGGCATTTTGGAAAATGTGCTACAATTGTATTGAAAACCAAATGTGCAAAGATAAAGTTTCCCTTAATTTTAAAAATAAATGCTCAGAAAACTTGGGAGTATAGATAATTATAAGATATGTACATGGCTAGGGTGGAATCAAGTACTATTTTATCATGGTGATACTTATGCATCCATATGGCATCCCATAGAAAGCTTTCTAAGAATTGCTATTCACAGGAACTTATCAAAAGATGCTTTTGTTGTGTATCATGATTCACATGTCTGGGTTGATCTTGTCTCATTGTTACACTTGGGACCATTTCTTTCTCTGGGGGCCCACCTGTCCCAGATTGTGTCAGCTCAAGATAATGTGAAGAAATGACAATAGTGACATATCTCTCAGGACACAGGGATGATTCGATAAGACAAATATAACATTGTCACTGTGTGTGTGTGCGCGCGCGCGCGCGCATGCATGCATTTGTGTGAGACAGAGAATAAAGAAACAGATATTTAGGACATATCTCTAAAGATATGTATTTAATAAACAGGATCCTGCATACAAATGGCCAACAGATACATGAAAAGATGTTCAACAAAATGAGGTATCACCTCACACATGTTAGGATACCTCTTATCAAAAAGACAAAAGATAACAAGTGTTGGGGAGGATATGGAGAAATGGGAACACTTGACCACTGTTGCTGGCAGTATATATTGGTACAGCCATATAGAAAACAATATGGAGGCTCTGAAAAAAAATTAAAACTAGAATTACCAATATAATGATTCAACAATTCTATTGATTACCTCAATGCTCACCATGGTAAATGTAGTCACCATACAGTGTTACTACAAAATTAGACTATATTCCCTATGCTGCACTTTTCATTTCTGTGACTTATTTATAACTGCAAGTTAGTACCTCTTAATCCCCTTAATATGTTTTGCCCATCTCCCTTCCATCTCCCCTCTGGAAACAACCAGACATTTTTTGTATTTAAGAGTCTGTTTTTTGTTTGCTTTGTTTTTTAAATTCAAGTATAATTAACATACAGTGTTATATTACTTTCAGGTGTACAATATAATAATTCAGTAATTCTATACATTACTCAGTGTTCATTATAATAACTGTACTCTTAATCCCCTTCACCTCTTTTACCCATCCCTCCACCCACCTTCCCTTTGGAAACCACGAGTTTGTTCTCTATAACTGAGTCTATTTTTTTGGTGTCTTTTTTTCTTTGTTCATTTGTTTTTTTCTTTTTACATTCCACATATCAGTGAAATCATATGGTATTTATCTTTCTCTGACTGACTTATTTCACTTAGCATTATACCCTCTAGATCCATCCATGTTGTTACAAATGGCAAGATCTCATTTTTTTAATGGCTGAGTAATATTCCATTGTGTGTATATAATATATATAACATCTTCTTTATCCATTCATCTATCAACGGACATTTAAGTTGCCTCTATATCTTGAATATTATAGACAATTCTGCAATAACCAAAGTGTGTTAATTATACTTAAAAAATTAAAACTATAACTGCCATGTGTTTCAGTAATACCATTTCTGAGTATATACCCAAAGGAAATGAAATCAGTATCTTGAAGAGATACCTGCATTTCCATGTTCATTGCAGCATTATTCACAATAGCCAATAATATATGGAAATGACCTAAATATCCATCAGCAAATGAATGGATAAAGAAAATATGTGTGTATATGTATACACACACACACACACACATACATGCACACACTGGCATATTAGCCTTACAAAAGAAGGAAATCTTCCCATTTGTGACAACATATCGATAAACCTGGAGGACATTATGCTAAGTAAATAAGTCAGACACAGAAGAACAGAATCCTCTTGATCTCACTTATATTTGGAATCTAAAATAGTCAGACCCATAGAGGCTGAGAGAAGAATAGTGATTGCCAGGAATTTGGGGGGATAGGGAAATGGGGAGAGTCTATTCAAGGAGTGCAGAGTTTCAGTTATGCGAGATGAATAAGATGTGATGATCTAATGTGCAGCATGGTGACTATCATTAACAATACTGAATTGTATACTTGACATTTGCTGTGAGGGAAGACTTCAGTGTTCTTCCCACATACAAAAGAAAATGGTGATGGATGTGAGATGATGGATGTTAATTTTGATTGTTTGTGGTGATTATTTCACAGTATTCACAATATATATCAAAGCATCGAGTTATACACCTTAAATATATACATTTTTATTTTTTAATGATATCTCAACCATGCTGTGATAAACAAACAGGCAGGGTCCTTTGAAGACTACTTGATTTCTCCTATGGTCTTCCTTGACCTGCCCAGTTCACAGTGGCTCTGTTGTCCCCTAACTCTGGTAACTCTGGTACCTTCTGAACCACACCTCCTGGCAGCATTGATCTATACACTACTGTTCTCAGGTATGTCCTTGTCTCCTTAGCCAGCCTATTAGCTCCTTGACAGAAGTAACTACATAGGAAATGGTTTCTCTCCTCCTCATAATACCTAGGACACAGATCCATACACATGGTCATCTACTTAGCTTATAGGCGTCACTATTAGGAGGAAAAAAAGCAATTTCTGTAGTCTTCTATTTACCTGGAAGTAAGACTGATATAGACCTGGCTTCTCACTATGAATCTTCCTAATCTTTGGGCTGCTTCTTAAAAGCCTCAAAAACCATGGATGGCCTGAAATTGGGATTATGAGGCTGATTTTGTTCCTTTCTCAATAAACTCAAGTTAACTATGAAGGCTAGGAGGAGTTTTCAGAAATCTGGCTTTCATCCTGTATGACAAGAAGCTACATGCAGAATAATGTTCTTTTCCACAAAGCTGTCTACTGTTAAATGATTGAACACCACTCATAATTTGTTAGAGGAGGGGGAGCACCAAGTCTGTTGTGCATGTGGTGTCTTTAAATGCTGACTATTTTTTCTATTCCTCTGCTATTTGAGCTCAATTTTAAACTGATTTTCAGAACTAACTAGAATATTTAAAGTAGTTTCTTTCTGAAACAGTTCAGTTTTCTTAGAAAGTTTGTAGAAAACCTTAAGATATGTTATGTTACCATTGTTTGGGAAATCATACCAATTTTACAAGATAAACATACCTAAGAACAATGATGCATAGATGAGTACTGCCAAGAGGTATGGCTCAGATGGTAATTCTTACTAAGTCATAGAAATTATCTAAGTGTGAATCCATATACTTAGTGTTATTCAGAACTTGAGCCATTGTTCATATTTAAATTTAGTCTCCAAATTAAGATGCTCAATAACATGGGGTTGGAAATATAAAAGGAGCAGTAGTGGCAGTAGAATTAGGAGTAGAGGGAAATCACTATCAGAGGCTGGTCACTAGGGACATCCTCTGAATATGTACCACCTCCAACAGCTCGCTCCATTCTTGCTCAGCTCCTTGACCTAGCTAAGTAATTCAGCATTACCAATATGGCCCAATGGAGGGACGAAGTTGACAAGAAGACCTTGTCATTCTTTCCTTAGTCTTTCTAGTTTAGCTTAACCATTTTCTAATTATTTCTATAGACTCCATTTCTTTAGAAATTTATTTAAGTTTATTATTTTGAGAGAAAGATAGAGAGTGAGTGGGGGAGGGGCAGAGAGAGAGGGAGAGAGAATCCCAAGCAGGATCCGCACTGTCAGAGCAGAGCTCAATGCAGGGCTCAAACTCAGTAACCATGAGATCATGACCTGAGCCCATCAAGAGTCAATCGTGTAATGGACTGAGCCATCTCTTTAGAGTCAATCGTGTAATGGACTGAGCCTCTCTTTAGAAATTTAATATCAAAGTTGAAATTCCCTGGACAAGTATGTCATTTAGATATTACTGTGTAACAAATCACTCCAAAAAAAAAAAAATCAAGCATTTCTGTAACTCGTGGGCTGGCTGGGTAATTCCTTTGCTCTCTTCTGGGCTTGCTCATGCACCTTTGGTCAGCTCTGTGTCAGATAGGTGCCTGCAGATACTGTCTGGACTTTCTCAAATGTTGGGAGTCAGCTGCCTGCCAGCTGGTTTAGGAAGGTCTTGAGTCTTCTCCAAGTTCAGATAATCCAGCTTGTTCACACTGCATTAGCAGGGGTCCAAAGACAGAGAAGAAGTGAACAAAGTCTCTTGATGCTTAGGTTCAGAACTTGCACAGTGTCACTTCTGCCCATTTTGTTGGGAAAAAGAACTCACCACACCAGCCCAGATTCAAGGGGTGGGGTATTAGACTCTAACTCTGGAGGGGAGGGGCCACAAGTCATATTGCAAAGAGCATGGATATAGGGAGGATAAAGAATTGTGGGTTTAGTTTTTGTTTACAGTTTATCTCACTGGGAAAATTTTATACAGATACAGATACAAACAAAAACACTTATTTTAGCTACTGAAATGTGGGAACAATGATCAGAGTGCAAAATTAGGTGTCAGAATTTAAAATAAGATGTTTTTCCTGAACTCTAATTTTAGGTGTCCGTTCTCTCAGGGTTTGACCTTGGTTATTTTGCTATTGTTGCTCTCTTTTCTCATTTGGCTACATTTTCAAAGGACTGGGAATTTCAAATGCCTGAGATCATTTAAGATGCAGGTCTTTAAAAAAATTTTTTTTAATGTTTTTATTTATTTTTGAGAGAGAGAGAGAGAGACAGAGTGAGCAGGGGAGGGTCAGAGTGAGAGGGAGACACAGAATCTGAAGACAGTCTCCAGGCTCTGAGCTAGCTGTCAGTACAGAGCCCGACGCAGGGCTCAAACCCACGAACCATGACATCATGACGTGAGCCATCAGAAACTAACCGACTGAGCTACCCAGGTGCCCCTAAGATGCAGGTCTTAAATGTGTGTTTGGAATCTCTGTCCTGCGTAATTGATTACTTCTGGCTACAATAGTTTAGTTTTTCTAAAATGTTTATACTCAATGTTTCTTTGCAGCGTTTAAGAAAGTCCTGTCTTCTAATTTAGTCCCATTAAATTAAAAATGTTTTTAAAACAGTGTTCTGGGTGAAAAATAAAGAGATCTGGCAATATTTGTGAACCTTCACTTTGCAACTACCATGAAAGTCTTTTATTAATTTAATTTTATTTTATTTTATTTTATTTTATTTTTTTATTCCAGTATAGTTAAGATACAGCGTAACATTAATATCAGGTGTATACTATAGTAATTCAACATTTCCTTACTTCACCCTGTTCTCATCATGACAAGTGTACTCCTTAATCCCCATCACCTATTTTACCCATCCCCCCCCCCCCACCTTCCCTTCTGGTAACCATCTGTTTGTTCTCTATGTTAAGAGTCTATTTCTTGGTTTCTCTCTCTCTCTTTCCCTTTGCTCCTTTATTTTGTTTCTTAAATTCTATATATGAATGAAGTCATACAGTATTTGTCTTTCTGTGACTGACTTATTTCACTTAGCAGTACACTCTCTAGCTCCGTCCATGTCGTTGTGTCTTAAGACTCCAGGCCAGGGGTGGCCGACTCACCGACCAAGGCAGATAAGGTCTGAGTGAAGGTCTGAGTGAACTGCTGTGTGTGTTGTCTCAGAGGCAATACAAAGTGGGGGAATCCAGCGGTTAACCAGCAATTCCTGTCATTTGCTGCATGTTAAAATCACCTGGGGAGCTTTGAAAAAAATGCCCAGGCTGTATTCCAGACTCATTAAAACAGAATCCCTGGGAATGGAAAACAGGTATCAGTATATTTTTAAAGCTCTTCGGGTAATCTCACTGTGCAGCCCGATTTATGACCAAATGAATTAAACCAGGATGTCCCAGTCTTTTATGTGAAGACAAATGACCTGGAGATTCAGAAGCAGATTCATCAGGTTTAAGGTGGGACTGAGATTCTGCATTTTTAGTGAGTTCCTGAGTGATGCCAATGCTGTTGGTTTTCAGACCATCCTACGAATAACAAGGATCTAACGTAAAGATCTCAAGCAGCCCGCAGACAGTTTTGTGGGTTTCTTTTTTTTGGTCGGTCTATTGCATATTTAAACACAAATTGAGTCAATATTTCAAAATTGAGAGATTTCTCATAAAAATTCATATTTCTGATTTCTCATGAAAAAAGTGAACGATCTCATGATACCAGCTCTGCATTTCCACATAGATTAGCGCTGAAGAGCAACTGCCCCTGATAAGAGGGTGCAAGTGATTCACCAAGGGAGGCTTTGAAGTGCTTTTCCCTGTGTTTGTTTATGAATAGGATAAATGTATCTTTTTCCACAGACTAGCAGATCTATATACAACACACAAGTGCACATGTGCATGCTCAGCAAAACCCATAAAGGCAAAAGCCAAGTAATGAAGTGGGAAAAGGTGAAAGAAGAGGAAAAGAAGAATAATTCCTTAAAACTTCAGTATGTTTATTAGTAAGGACCCTAACTGGTTCATCAGAAGCCTACTGGAGCTCTTTAAGGGGAGAAAAAAAGTGAGGAGGAATTTACTATATACGGGTGGCTCATGGATCCATGATGTAACTGGGTTTCAGAAAAGAATAAACTCAAGGACATGGATGTCATCAAGGCTAAGCTTCTCTTTGACTTCATCTTGGCTCCCCTCTGCACATCTTCCTTTATTCCATGTCCTTGCTTCCTCTGTTCTATAGTTCACCTAGTGTAAGACATGGCCACCAGCAATAACTGGGTTTACATGCTGAGGATCTTGCTACAAGTCCCACTCCATATTCCTGAGGAAGGGATTGTGACTGGCTCAGCATGGAGGATGACCTGAGAGGCTTCTGCTACTCTAAGGAAACTTACTGCAATTGAGCAGGAAGTTGAACCCTCCCACCAGAGAGGGAGAACTAATGCTCTGGAAGTCTGAAGTGACCCCAGACCAACCTAGAGGCAGGGGACAGACATGAAGGTCTATGGACTCCTTCACTCATGAGGGTCTTTGGCCTTTACAGGAGGAGGGCCAATTGCGGAGTTAACTGTAATAATAACAATAATACCTGAGGATGAAGCAAGGGGAACAAGTACTAGCTTCATTGATTTCTCCCCTCTCCAAAATACAATGCAAAGCATGAGAATGACATAAAGATGTCATTTCCTGACAACCCTCTACAGGCAAACTTTTGTGTTATCAGTATGATTGTGTGAGTAGCATTAAGTAAATAACCCACAGAAATCATCTCCAGAAACGAATTTAAGGGAACTCAGCGAAAAGGACACAAGGCAGAGGTGCTCCTGCTGAATTTCAAAAGGTGAGGAAACTAGGTGAAATATGAAAATGGGAAAAGAGAAGAGAAAAGTGTTAATAAGCCAGGTTACTGAGGAATCTGAAAAGTGGTTCATAAGAGTGTGCGTTTACTCCTCTATAATGAGATCTGGGATTATCTGTAAAAACATTTAGCTCTGATTGTTTTAAAGAGAAGAGATAAAATGTTGAATATGTGGCACCCTGGAGTGTGCTGTTTTTCCTTATTTCAAATGATAATCCTAATGAAACACCTATAATGTGTAAGAGATCAAGTCGTATAGCTTCCCATCAGAGAGTGCAATTGAGAACAAAGACACAGATGTTCTATATTCAAATGATGAGGTGAGAGCAGATTTGAGGATAGAAGGAACTAAAGTGCCTCATACAAGACTATATGAATACTCCCACCTGGTCCTAGGACTCACCTGTCTGACTTTGATCAAGATGTTTCATAATGCATAGGGCCAAGTGCTGATTCTATCTTATAAGTTAAAATATACCCCAACGCTCTTTCTTGAGATCTGAAAAAATGTGATTGTACTAATAATTACAATGAGTCATTGGGCCAATACCAGTGGTCCCAGAATGTTGCCTTACAAGGTTGAGAGAATGTACAGCTGTATGTAAGGAGGAAATATTGAGATCCCATTTATCCTGGGGTAAAATCTTCAGTTAAGTTTGTCATTTGTCAGGGGTCCTAAAGCTTACCTGTTTGTCTTTGGATGTATTAAATCTATAGGTACTGGCCATTCTTCCTGGAAAACTAAAAGTGGTACCTTCTCCCAAATAATCTCAGGTTAGGTTTGAGTCCTTCAAAAGTCTAGTGGATTCACATGGAGACAAATGTGGAAATGTCTCCCTGGCTCCTTTTTCCTCCTCCCCTTCCTTCCCTTCCTTTACTTAGAATCGGGCCCTTGTAACAACGCACTCAAATAAATCTGAGTGGTACCAGAACAAGAATTCATTTTCACGGAGACATGACTTCTTTCCACAAGGAAGGCTATGCAGACAACTAAATCCTGCCTGGTGAGGTCTCTGAAATGAGAACAGCAAAAGGTCTACCTGCCTCTTACTACCTGTGCTGGCACAGCTGGCTCTTTCCCTTAGCCAGTGAGTGGGACTTCGCTCTATTTGGCTTAAACACTCCCTTTGGGAAAGGCCAAACTGCCCTTTCGTTTACACTGATTACACTAACATTTGCACCAACTACTTTCTGGCTGTTCCAAGCAGGCAAATTCCAGCAACCTCCAATTTCTGCCTTCACATGTGGTGATTTTTAAGAGTCTTTCATGGAATAGGAAACATCTACCTTTTCTTGATAGGAAATAGGTCTTTATACACTTCTAAAGAAATCAACTGATGGAGAGACAGTTTGAATCACTGTCTTCATTAGTGACTTCTTAAATTGTCCATAAACACAGGATCCTTGTGACTTCTGAAGTAGTGAATGCTTTCAAAAATGGACCTAAAAATATTTCTTTTTGTGCTTTGTATGCTTCATCTAAAGAAAAGAATAAGGAAATGACTAACGACAAAAAGAAAAAAAGAATAGAAGAAAACCAGGAAAATGAGGGGAGTGACAGAATATCTATAAATAGATATAAATGGATTGACATTGTGCAATAAGAAAAAACAGTAAGTGTATGGTAGGGGGAATTCTGATAAATGCTCAGTAAATTGATGAGCTGGGAGGCAGAGATGCAAGTGTAGTGAAAAGTTCCAGAAATCCTAAAATGAGATGAGTATGAAATAGACTATGAAGAAGAGGGAGTGAGGGTATGAAGTAAAAGCAAAGATCTCACGTCACTATTGTCATGTAGAAACCATGTGCACCATGGGTCCCCTAAAATGGCTCAGTTAAAATTAAAGTGGAATTTAAGGGTCAAAACACTAAATAGGATACAACAGGAATATTGTGTAATGATAAAATCAGATGTGCTTGCACCAAAAAGAATAGTAACTAAATGCAGATAGTCAGGAAGAACTGAAAAGAATTTAATTAAAGTGGGTACTCAACCATCTCTGTCAAAATCCTAAAGATAGTTTTATTTTATTTTTTTGTTTGTTTATTTATTTTTTCTGAGAATGAGAGAGAGAGAGCATGAGCAGAGGAGGAGTAAAGAGAGAGAATTCCAAGCAGCCTCCGCACTGTCAGTGCACAGCCTGACGTGGGACTCAAAGTCAGAAACTGTGAGATCATGACTTCACGAAACCAAGAGTTGGCCACTTAACTGACAGAGCCACCCAGGTGCCCCATAATGATAGTTTTAGATAAAAGAATCACTGTGCAGGTAGTATAGTTTCCCTATACCCCATATTCAGTTTCTTCTATTATTAACATCTCACAGTATTATGGTACATTTGTCACCATTAATTCACTAATATATTTTATAATTTTTAACTGAAGTATAATTGACATATATTATATTAGTTTCATATGTACAACAAAGTGTCTCAACATTTGAGTATGCTGCAAATTAATCACCACAATAAGTTTAGTTACCATCTGTAACCACACAAAATTAGTACAATATTATTGCCTGATTCCCCATGCCTTACATTATGTCCCCATGACTTGATTTATTTTATAACTGGAAGTTTATACCTCTTCATCTCCTTCATCCATTTTGCCTCTCCCTGGCACCCCCGTCCCCTCTGGCAATGACCAATCTATTCTCTGTATCTATGAGTCTAGGTTTTGTATTGCTGTGTTTATTTTGTTTTTTAGATTGCACTTAGTGGAATCATCTGGTATTTGTCTTTGACTTATTTCACTTAGCATAATATCCTCAAGATTCATCAAGTTTGTCACAAATGGCAAGATTTTGTTACTTTTTATGACTGAGTAGTGTTCCATTATATATATGTATACCACATCTTCTTTATCCATTCATCTATTGAGGAACACTTAGGTTGTTTTCACATCTTGGCTATTGTAAATAATACTGCAATGAACATAGGGGTGCATATATCTTTTTAAATTAAGATTTTGAGTTCCTTTGGGTAGATAGCCAAAAATGGAATTGCGAATCATATGATAGTTCCACTTGTAATTTTTTGAGAGACCTCCATAATGTTTTCCATAGTGATTTCATCAATTTACATTCCTAACAGTACAGAAGACTTCTCTTTTCTGCTCATTCTTCCAAATAGTTGTTATTCCCTGACTTTTTCTAATTTAATTTTAATATTCATTTTTTTATAAAAATTGTTTAAATGTTTATTTACTTTTGAGAGAGAGAGTGAGTGGGAGACAGAGAGAGAGAGAAAGAGAGAGAGAGAGAGAGCAAGTGGGGGAGGAGCAGAGAGTGGGAGACACAGAGTCCAAAGCAGGCTCCAGGCTCTGAGCTGTCAGTACAAAGCCAGAAACGGAGCTCAAACTCATGAACTGGGAGATCATGACCTGAGCTGAAGTTGGATGCTTAACCAACTGAGCCACCCTGACACTCCTTTATATTTATTTTTAATAAAAGTAAAGTTGACATACAATATTGTATTAATTGCAGGTGTACAACATAGTGATTTGACAATTACATACATTTGAAAATGCCAAAAATAAGTACAGTTACCTTCTGTCACCATACAAAGCTATTGCAATATTATTGTCTATATTCTCTATGTTGTACTTCTCATCCCTGTGATGTATTTATTTTATAACAGGAAGTTTGTACCTATATTCCCCTTCATCTATTTCTCTTATCCCCCTCCTCTTCTTCCCCTCTGACAACTATCAATTTGTTCTTTGTATTTATGAATCTGTTTCTCTTTTGTTTGTTCATTTTTTTTAGACTTTACATATAGGTTAAATTGTATAGTATTTGTCTTTCTCTGTCTTATTTTACTTAGCATAGGGCAATCTAGGTTCATCCATGTTGTTGCAAATGGCAAGATTTCATTCCTTTTTATGGCTAAGTAATATTCCATTGTACATATACACCACTTCTTCTCTATCCATTCATCAGTCAATGGGTTGCTTTCATATCTTAGCTATTATAAATAATGCTGCAATAAACATAGGGGTGCATATGTCTTTTCAAGTTAGTGTTTTTCTTTTCTTCAGATAAATACTGAGAAGCAGAATCTCTATTTTTAATCTTTTGGGAAACTCCATACTGTTTTCCACAGTGACTGTACCAATTTACATTTTTGTCAACAGTGCATGAGGGTCCATTTTCCTCATATATCTGCCAACACTTGGTATTTCTTATTTTTTTGATACTAGCCATTGTGACAGGTATAAGGTAATGTCTCATTGTGTTTTTGATTTGCATTTCCCTAATGATTAGTGATGTTGAAAATCTTTTTATATGTCTGTTGGTCATCTTCTTTGGAAAAACATATCTTCAGTTCTTTGCCCATTTTTTAGTCAGATGATGATGGTGATGATTTTTGATGCTAAATTTTATGAATTCTTTATGTATTTTGGATATTAACTCTTTATTGAATATATCATTTGCAATTCTTTTCTCCCATCCAGTAGGTTGCCTTTTCATTTTGATGATGGTTTCCTTCACTATGCAAATCTTTTTAGTTTGATGTAGTCACAATTGCTTATTTTTACTTTTGTTTCCCTTGCCTGGGGAGATAGATGCAGAAAAATATTGCTAAGGTTGATGTCCAAGAGTTTACTGTCTATGTTTTCTTTTAGGAATTTTATGGTTTCAGGACTTACATTTATGTCTTTAATCCATTTTGGGTTTTTTTTTTTTGCATATGCTGTATAAAAGTGTCCAATTTCATTCTTTTGCATGTAGTTGTCCAGTTTTCCCAGCATCATTCACTTAAGAGACTGTCCTTTCCCCATTATATATTTTTGCCTCCTTTGTTATAAACTAACCATATATGCATTGGTTTATTTCTGGGCTCTCTGTTCTGTTTTATTGATCTATATCTGTTTTTTATGCAATACCATACTGCTTTGATTGCTATAGCTTTGTGGTATAGTTTGTAATCAGGGAGCATGATACCTCCAGCTTTGTTCTTCTTTCTCAAGATTACTTTGGCCACATCAGGTCTTTTGTAGTTCCATACAGATGTTAGGATTATTTGCTCTAGTTCTGTGAAAACTGCTATTGGAATTTTGATAGGAATTGCACTGCATCTATATATTTCTTGGGGTAGTAAGGAAATTTTAACAATTTGGTTTGCTAATATTTCGTTGAGTATTTTTGCATCTATGTTCATCAGGCATATTGGCTAATAATTTTCTTTTTGTGTGTGTAATATTTTTGGTATCAGGGGAATGCTGGCCTTGTAAAATGAGGTTAGAAGCATTCCTTCCACTTCAGTTTTTTGGATGTGCTTGAGAAGAATAGGTATTAAATCTTGCACATTTGATAGAATTCACCACTAAAGCCATCTGGTCCTGGACTTTTGTTTGTTGAGGGTTTGGGTTTTTTTTTTTTTTTTTAATTCAGTCTCCTTGTTAGCAATCAGTTTATTCAAATAAATTCTATTCATGATTCATTCTTGGAAGGTTGTATTTCTAGGAATTTTTCTGTTTCTCCTAGGTTGTATAATTTACTGGCATATTATTATTCATAGTAGTCACTTTTAATCCTTTGCACTTATTTGGTTTCAGTTTCAGTTGTAACTTCTCTTTCATTTCTGATTTTATTTGTACCTTCTCTTTTTTTCTTGATGAGTCTAGCTTAAAGGGTTATCAATTTTATTTATCTTTTCAAAGAATCAACTCTCAGTTGCATTGATTTTTTTCTATTGTCTTTTTAGTCTCTATTTCATTTATTTCCATTCTGATTTTTAGTATTTCCTTCCTTCTACTAATTTTGGGTTTCATTTGTTTTTCTTTTTCTCATTTGTTTAGGTGTAAAGTTAGATTGTTTATTTGATATTTGTCTTGTTCATTGATGTAGGCCTGTATCATTATGAAATTCCTTCTTAGAACTGCCTTTGATGGGGCACCTATGTGACTTAGTCAGTTAGGCATCTGATCTTGATTTTGGCTTGGGTCATGATCTTGCAGTTTGTGAGTTCGAGCCCTGCACCCTCTCTCAAAATAAATAAATAAGTTTTAAAAAAAACTGCCTTCACTGTATCCCATAGATTTTGGTTTGTTGTATTTCTGTTTTCATTTGTCTCTATGTATTTTCTGATTGCTTCTTTGATTTCTTCAATGACCCATTAATTGCTCAGTAGCATGTTGTTAAATCTCCACTTTTTTTTGTTTTTTTTTAGTTTATTTCTTGTAATTGATCTCTAGTTTCATATCATTGCAGACAGAACATTTTTTAATAAAATTTCAATCTTCTTGAATTTACTGAGACTTGTTTTATGGCCTCATATGTGATCTATTCTGGAGAATGCTACATATGCACTTGAGAAGAATGTGTATTCTGATGTTTTGGATGGAAGGTTCAGTGTAATTTAATTATGTCCATCTGGCTTTCTGTGTCATTTAAGGCAGATATTTCCTTATTGACTTTCTGTCTGGATGATCTATCCATTGATGTAAGTGGGTATTAAAGTCCCCTACTATTATTGTATCACCATCAATTTCTCATTTTAGGTCTGTTAATATCTGCTTTATATATATTGGTGCTCTAATCTTGGGTGCTTACATATTTACAAAATGTTATGTCTTCTTGCTGGATTGATCCCTTTATCATTATGGAATGCCCTTCTTTGTCTTTTATCACAGTCTTTGCTTTAAAGTCTATTTTATCTAATATGAGTATAGCTATACCTGGAATCCATCCAGGACACCAGATTATATTTATTCATCATGTGTCTTCAGGCTCCTCTTAGCTATGGCAGTTTCTCAGAATTTCCTTGTTTTTGATGACTTAGACCATTGTTTATTTACTTGTTTTGTTTTGGTAACAGCTTTACTGAAATAAAATTTATATACCATACAATTTACATACCTTTTGAAGAGTACAATTCAACATTTTTCAAGGGAGTTTCGAAGGAGTCAAAGCGTATACATAGTATATCTACAGTTGTGTAACCGTTGTTAAGAATTGTGTAACTGTTACTGCAATCAATCATCACACTTAAATAACCCTAAAAATAAACAGTGTTCTTTTTTAGCCCTCCCAACCCACCCCCTGCAAACTTCCTATCCCTTCAGCCCCATGCAATCGTCAATCTACTTTCTGTCTCTATGGATTTGTCTAATCTGGACATTTCACAAAGATGGAATATAATATGTGGTCTTAGCAAAATGTTTTTAAGATTCACATATGTTTTATATCAGCACTTCATTCCTTTTTATAGCCAAATAACAATCCATTTTCTGTATTTACCACATTTTGTTTATCCAAACATCAGTTGATGGACATTGGGGTGGTTTCTATTTCATGAGTATTATGAATACTGCTACTAATTTCCTTCAATATTCTATAGTTTTCAGTGTACAAGTTTTGCATATTTTTGTTAAATTATTTCTAAGCATCTTATTTGTTTTTATGCTATTATAAATGGAATTGTTTTTCTTAATGTCATTTTCAATTGTTCATTGAAAGTACAGTTGACCCTTGAATCATGTGGGAGTTAGGTATGCTAATCCTGCCACCCACAGTCAAAAATCTATGTATACATTTTGACTCCCTCAAAAGTTAACTACTAATAGCCTACTGTTGACTGGAAGCCTTACCAATGACATAAACAGTCAATTAGCATGTATTTTGAATATGTATTATATACCATATTCTTATAATAAAGCTTGAGAAAATAAAATATTATTAAGAAAATCATAAGGAAGAGAAAATACATTTACAGTACTATACTGCATTTATAAAAAAAGAAACCTACATATAAATGGACCCATGCAGTTCAAACCTGTGTTGTTCAAGGGTCAACTGTATACAGAAATACAATTGTTTTTGCATATTGATCTTGTATCTTGCAAACCTGCTGAACACATTTATTAACTCCACTAGTTTTTGTGTGCATGGATTTCTTATAGAGTTTTCTATAAGATCATATTGTCTGTGTGTAGAGATAGTTTTACTTCTTTTACAACCTGAATGCCTTTTATTTCTTTTTCTGGACTAGTTGCTCTGGCTAGAACCTCTAGTACAATGTTGAATAGAAGTGGTCAGAGCAGGCATCCATGTTTTGTTCCTGATCTTTGGGAAAGCATTCACTCTTTCACCATTAAGTATTATGTTGGCTATGTGTTTTTCATAGATACTCTTTGGAAGGTTGAGGAAGGTCTCTTCCTAGTTAATCATGAAGGAATGTTGAATTTTCTCAATGTTTTCCTGCATCTATTAAGATGATTATGTAGTTTTTAAAAAATTATCCTATTGATATGGTATGTTATATTGATTATGTTATGTTCATATGTTGAGCCAACCTTAGATTCCTGGGATAAAAATCTACTTGTTCATGATGTATAATCCTTTCTATATGCTGAATAATTCTGTTTGCTGGTACTTTGTTGAGGATTTTTGCATCAATGTTCATGTAGTTTTCTTTATAATGGTATCTGTCTGGTTTTGATATCAAAGTAATCAATATTCCTTCCTTTCTTATTTTTTAAAGGAGTTTGAGGAGGATTGGTATTAAATATTCTTTAAATGTTTAATGGAATTAACCAGTGAAATGATCTGATTCTGAGATTTTTTTTGTGGGAAGTATTTTGATTAGTAACTTAAAGTCTTTAACTTATTATTCAGAATTTCTATTTCTTCTTGAGTCAGTTTTTAAATTGTCTCTTTCTAGAAGTGTGTCCACTTCACCTAAGTTATATGGTTTGTTGGTATAAATTGTTCATAGTATTCCATTATTATCCTTTTTATTTCTGTAAAGGTTGGTAGTAATGTGCTCTCTTTCATTCCTAACTTTAATAATTTGAAACTTATCTAAAAAGATATATTGTTGAGTTATTTTCTTAGTAGTTTACCTGAAAATTACCAGTCTTAATTGATAACAATCTAACTTGGACATCAACTTAATTTAAATGTATATAAAACTTGCCTCCTATATGAGCTGTGTTCCCCCACTCCTTTATGCTGTTATTGTCACAAATTACATCTTTGTACAATGTGTGCCCATCAACCTAGATTTATAATTCTTTATTTATGTAGTTTTTTAAAAATAAGACAAGAAAAAAGGAGTCACAAATAAAAATACATTTTTAATGTCATTTAAACTTAACTATGTAGTTAACTTCACTGGTGCTCTTTATTTCTTTATATGGACTCAAGTACTGCCTAATGTCCATTCATTTTAACCTGAAGGACTCGCTTCAGTATTTTTTGTAGAGCAATTCTGCAAGCAGTAAACTCCCAGCTTACCTGGAAATGTAAAAAATTCCCTTTCATTTTTTTGAGGAATAATTTTCCTGAATATAGAATTCTTGGTTGACAGGTTTTTGTTTTAGCACTTTCAACATGTTATGCCATTGCCTTCCAGCCTCCAGGGTTTCTGATGAGAAATCAACTATTAATCTTGAGAACCACTTTTTATGAATAGTGACTTGCTGTTTTACATATTCTCTTTTTGTTTTTGGCTTTCAACTGTTGATTATGATGTCTAGATGTGGATCTCTTTATATATATTTTACTTGGAGTTTATTGAGCTACTTTGATGTGTAGATTTATTTCTTTCACCAGTATTTGATAAGTTGCCACCCATTATTTCTTTGAATATTCTTTCTGCCCTTTTCTCTTACTTTTTCTTCTCTTTTTCTGGGATTTGTATTATTCTTGTGATGGTATGCTTGATGGTGCCACTAAAGACCCTTACATATCCTTGAGATTCTGTTTATTTTGCTTCATTTTAAAAACAGTTTTTCAGACTGAATAAACTCAATTGATCTTTGTCCATGTCCACTGATTCTTTCTTTTTCTTCCTTATATTTCCATTATATCTTATATTGAGCCCATCTAGTGAATTTTTAATTTCAATCAGTATGCTTTAATCCAGCTTTTCTATTTCGTTCCTTTCTACAGGTTCTATCTTTTTATTGATATTTTCTAGTTGTTCTCCTGATTACTTAATGGTGAAAGAGTGAATGCTTTCCCAAAGATCAGGAACAAAACATGGATGCCTGCTCTGACCACTTCTATTCAACATTGTACTAGAGGTTCTAGCCAGAGCAACTAGTCCAGAAAAAGAAATAAAAGGCATTCAGGTTGTAAAAGAAGTAAAACTATCTCTACACACAGACAATATGATCTTATAGAAAACTCTATAATTAACTCTTAAATGCCTAGAACCTGTAATCTATAGGTATTTGCCGAGGGGTTCTGTGTACATGTTTGGGAATGTCTTCAACACTCAGCCAGGTGAGTTCCAACTTTGTCTCGGTCTTCACTTGTTGCTTATACTTGCCTCAAAGTCAAGCAGTGGTGAGAATTTAAGACTTTCCTCAAGTTTGGTATTTATGAACATGTGTATAACCCTAAACATGTGCATGACCTTTTAGCCCCTATGGACATCTTATTCCTCAGCATTTTCTTTCAAACTTTTTGATTAGTCTATAGTTTGCTCCAACTAGTATTAATTGCCTCAGGCAGCCAACATTTTAATATGTTTGACAAATGTCTTCCAAGGAGAATATTTTAGCACTTGGGTGCTAAAAGCACTTGATTTTAGATTTGAGTGACATCAAATAAAGACAAGCCTTTGGAGTGAGGTCTTCTAGGGAGCCACCAAATTGATCAAATAATGACTCCTTTTTGGTCACAAGGCTTTAAGATAGAGCTCCAGCCCCATTTTGCTCCCTCTTATACTACAGGCTATTATTTTTCATGGCCTCCACAGTGCTGAAGAGTGGGAAATGGGAAGTTAAAATGCCACAAAACTTGCTGCTTTTGCTGAGCTTCTGTTTCTTTTTTTCTTTTCTTTCTTTTTTTTTTTTTTTTTTTTTTGTCTAAGTGCTCTCAAAATTACAGCAAGTGCTCCTTTAGTTTCCAGAGTTTTAAGAAAGTTGATTCTGACCTTTTTTTTTTTTTTTTTGCCAGTTTTTCCCGATGGCTTTTATGGAGGGAGAACTTTGGTATAGTAGGTCCTTATTCTGCTTTTTTGGTTGATATCTCAATCTTGACAGTTTTGAGTACTAGTCAGATATTTTGTAAAGGGTCCTTTAAGTGGGATCTGCCTGATTTTTTTTCTCTCATGATTAGACTGGAGTTATGGTTCTTGAGGAGAAATATCACAAAGGTAAAGTGCGATGCCCTGTTAGATCATGTTAAGGGGACATATTATTAGGGCACCTGGGTGGCTCAGTTAAGCATCCGACTTCAACTCAGGTTATGATTTCATGGTTTGTGGGGTCAAGCCCTGTGTCGGGTTCTGTGCTGACAGCTCAAGAGCCTCCTTCAGATTATGTGTCTCCTTTTTTCTCTGCCCTTCCCCCACTCATGCTCTGTCTCTCTCTGTCTCTCAAAACTAAATAAATGTTAAAAAAATTTTGTTTAAATAAAGGGGCATACTATCAGAGTGACTTAGCATGTAGATGTCAACTTTGGTCACCTGGATAAGGTAGTGTTTGTCATGTTTCTCCACTGTAAGGTTATTTCCCCACTCTTCCTTCCATATTGTACTCTGTGGAAGAAAGTCATCATGCACAACCCACACTTAAGAAGTGGGTGTTATTTTCCATGTCCTTTAGAGTAGAGTTCTTACATAAATTATTTGGAATTCTGCATGGGAGATTTGTCTATTCTTTCCCCAATTACTTATTTATTCAATCATTTATTTATAATAGTATGGACTCATAAAACTTTATTTTATATTTTAGGTTTTAACTTCTTATTATTTATTTTGTTGCTCAAATTTGTTCTAGGTTTGGGCATTGGATATTCTTTCAGTTGGCTCCAGTCTCCTTGTGAGAAAGATTTTTTCTGAGAAAGATTTTTTTAAAGAAATCATATAGTGGAACTTGATCACTCTCAAACTTGATTTGATAACTATAGATAGAACTTTATATCTTTCAAATGCAAAATGGAATTTTTCTATGTTCATGTACATATTTTAAAAAATGGACTTGGCCATGAAGAAAACCTTAAAATTTTCTGACCATATTTTCTGATTATATACCAATAAATGTGGAAATAATAATTGAAAAAGCAATTGAAAAATTAAGAAGCACATTTTTAGAAAACCTTGAATCAGAGAAAATATTTTAAAAATCACTAATAAAATAAAGTGACCCAATACAACCGAATTCTCTAGAGCTTTAAATGTCTTAATTTTTAACGAAGAAAGACAAATCTATTAAAGTAACAAAATACTCATCATATAAAATTATAAAAATATATATAAACTTAGTAACTAAGAAGACAGAATTAATAGAGATAAAGGCTGAAACGATGGAACAGGAAAAAGAAAAAATAAATAAATCTAGAAAGTAGTTCCTTTGGGGGGGGGGAAACACACGTAAAGCAGAAACATTTGCAAACATAAATAATATGGGACAGAGAGCAAAAATGGCAAGATTTGGAATGAGTAAGGGGGCTATCACCATTTAAAATTTACAGGAGAGGTGCCTGGGTGGCTCAGTCAGTTAAGCGCCCAACTCCTGATTTCAGCTCAGGTCATAATCTCATGGTTTGTAGGATTGAGCCCTGCATCAGCCTCTGCACTAACAGTGTGAAGCCTGCTTGGAATTCTCTTTCTCTCTCTGTTTCTTCCCCACTTGCATGTGCTTTCTCTCTCAAAATAAAAAAATATAATAAAATTTACAGAAGAATGGTTCCTGCAACTCTATGACATCCAAATTTAAGACCTAAAGGAAATAGATAATTCCTAGCAAAGTAGAAATCACTAAATTTTACTCAGAAATTGGAAAACTTGAATAAGCTAATGACCATAGGAAAAACTAGACTCTTATTCAAGTTCTATCATTGGAAAAATGAGAATCTCCTATATATTTACCTTATGAAAACAGCATAATTTTAACCCCTAATAATGATAATTCTCATAAAAAATATGCCAACAGCCAATTTTGTTTATGAGTGTAGAACCATTGCTATACTCTATTTGCTATTTTTAAAGCTTTTTTTTTTTTTTTTGCATCAAAACAATAACTCTAAGTATGCATGATTTACTCTAGGAATGGAGGTCAATATTCTAATTTATCAATGTCCATTATAATAATACAGTAAAGGAAAAGCTATATTATAGCAGTAGATACAGAAAAGATATTTGATAAAATTCAGTAGCTATTAAAATTGTGAGTAAAATAGCAATAAAAGGAATCTACTTGAATTATGACTATAAATCATGGTTCAAATATTACCAACAGTAAAAATGAACTTAATAGCAAATAAACTGATTTCATTTGATCCTAAACAGTAGATAAGGGATACCGCTATGGCTAGTATTTGGTATTGAGTTTCCAAAAACTGTAACAATATAAAGCATGAAATAAAATTGAAAAGCGGAAGGTGGAAAAAACAACAATGCTTTTCCTAATGGTATCTATAAATTTGGAAAATCAAAAGGTTGGGTTTTTGTGGGGGGTTTTTGTTTGTTTTTTATAAAGCTACTGGAATTTCACTTTTCATGTTGTTTTTTTGTTTTTTGTTTTTATTTAAATTCCAGCCAGTTAACATATAGTGTAATATTAGTTTCAGGTGTACAATTTAGTGATTCAACACATATACAGCACCAAGTGCTCATCACAAGTACATTCAACAATCCCCATCATCTTTTTAACCCATTTCCCCCACCCATCTCCCCTCTGGTAACTATCAGTTTGTTCTCTTAAGAGTCTGGTTTTTTGTTTGCCTCTCTTTTTCTACCCATAATCATTTGTTTTGTCTCTTAAATTTTACATATGAGTGAAATCCTATGGTATTTGTCTTTCTCTGACTTATTTCACTTAGCATTATACTCTCTAGCGCTTTCCACATCATTGGAAATTGCAAAATTTTATTCTTTTTTATGGTGTGTGTATATGTATGTATATATATGTATATATATATACACGATAGATAGATAGATGATAGATAGCTAGATAGATAGATATGAAGATATCTCACACCTTTATCCATTCATCAGCCAATGGACATTTGGTTAAGTGGCTGTATATAAATAATATAAAAATGAATTAAATTATTCTTGAAATCAGTACATAGAAATGTGAAAACATTTTTTATAAATAAATGACAGATAATACAGTGTTTACAATACATTTAAAAGAAAGGAACTGGACCCATTTGAAGACAATTATAAAATCTTACTGATAATGTAAAGGTCTCTCCAAGAATCTTATCCCTGAATATAAAGGCTTATTGTTAGGGTTGGTTTATTCCAATTGAATATAGAAATCTCATGCAATTTCAGTTAGTTATACAAATACTTTTTAAAATATGGGTAAGTAATTATAGAAAATGTATAAAAGAATAAATACCTAGGACTATCTTAGAAAACCCCGAAGAATAACCATGAAGGAGAATTTGCTTTTTAGTATTATGCCACAAAGTCACTGTATTTAAATCAATGTGATACTTGTATGAGAAGGGACAGATCAAGGAAATTAAAAATAATAATAATAAATATTAAAAATTTTAGACATTAAATACCAATGCTTGAAAATTTAACATATGACAAAAATGGCAGCCTCTATGGGAAAAAGTGGGTTATCTTATCTGATACCATATCTAAAGATAAATTTGTCACAGGTTAAAAAAAAAAAAGGTTGTCATGGACTAAGGCCATACTGGGTAACCTGTCCACACTCCACTCCAGAAAAAATTGCAAAAGATGGACTTAATACAGAAAGTAATTTTCTGAAAGTGGGGGAGAGTGAAGAGAAGCTGACAGATTCTAGTGGGAAGTGCACATTCTCTTGGGGTGAGGGAAAGAGAAGCTCCCCACATTCTTATCTGTGACTCCACACGCTGGTGCACACAACAGCTGTGGGGGTACATGTGGGAAAACTTGTCTTCTTTCAGGAACCAGAAGGTTGAAGATGGAATCCTGTGAACACTGAAGAGAGTTGGGGGTGGTGATGTACCCACATTTCTGATTCTCTAACTACACATGCAGAAGACTGAGAGCAGCTCAGGTAAAGACAAAGGATCTGAACTAAGACTACAGTCACTGCTCAAGGGACAGAATCTGAAGTTCAAGAACTAGGCAAGAAAATTATCTGCTAAAAACACTCATAAGAGGAAAATAACAGGATCCAGAATTTTCACAATTTAACATTCATAATGTCCAGGATATAATCCCAAATTATCTAATATAATTTTAAAAATGGAACATATTCTCAAGAGAAGAAAAATCACAAAAGCATGACATTCAAGATGAACTAGATGCTGCAACAAGCAGACAAGGTGATTTAAATGACTATTATAACCGTTCTTGATGAAGTAAAACATATTTTCAATTAATGGAAATTTTAGCATGGAAAAGGAAATCTCAAGAGAGGAAATAGAAACAGTAAAAAGGAAGCAAATACACATTCTAGAAATGAAAAATACAACTTCTGAAGTTAAAAATTTGCTAGATGGACTTAAAATCCAAATGGATATGACAGAGGGAAATGTGATGAAATTGAAGATAGACTGGTAAATATTATCCAAGGAGAAGGACAGAAATAGGGTTGAAAAAAAAAACAGTTTGACACGTTGTTATTTTGAAATACGTTTCATGTCTCTACTTATGTTCAATCTTCCTCCAGCTTTTTGAACATATGGAATGCAGTTATAATGACTATTTTAATGTCTTTGTCTCCTAACTCTATCATCTGTGTCATTTCTGGTCAATTTGATCGACTTTTGTCCTTATCATGGTTTGCATTTTTTCTACTTTTTTGCATGCTTCATAATTATTATGTATGTATGTATGTATTTTAATTTACATCCAAATTAGTTAGCATATAGTGCAACAATGATTTCAGGAGTAGATTCCAGTGATTGATCCCTTATATATAACACCCAGTGCTCATCCCAACAAGTGTCTTCCTTCATGCCCTTTACCCATTTAGCTCATCTCCCCTCCCAAAACCCCTCCAGTAACCATAAGTTCTCTATATTTAAGAGTCTCTTATGTTATGTCCCCCTGCCTGTTTTTATATTATTTTTGCTTCCTTTCCCTTATATTCATCTGTTTTGTAACTTAAATTCCTCATATGAGTGAAGTCATATGATATTTCTCTTTCTCTCACTGAGTAATTTCGCTTAGCATAATACCCTCTAGTTCCATCCATCCAGTTGCATCCAGTTGCAAATGGCATGCTTTCATTCTTTTTGATTGCCGGGTAATATTCCATTGTATTTATATATACCACATCTTCTTTACCCATTCATCCATCGATGGACATTTGAGCTCTTTCCATACTTTGGCTATTGCCGATAGCGGTGCTGTAAACTTTGGGGTGCATGTGCCCCTTCAAAACAGCACACCTGTATCCCTTGGATAAATACCTAGTAGTGCAATTGCCGGGTCGTAGGGTAATTCTATTTTTAATTTTTTGAGGAACCTCCATACCGTTTTCGAGAGTGGCTGCACCAGTTTGCATTTGCAGTGCAAAAGAGATCCTCTTTCTCCGCATCTTTGCCAACATCTGTTGTTGCCTGTGTTCTTATTTTTAGCCATTCTGACAGGTGTGATTGTGGTTTTAATTTGTATTTCCCTGATGATGTTGAGACTTTCTGATGTGTCTGTTAGCCATCTGTATGTCTTCTTTGGAGAAGTGTCTATTCATATCTTTTGTCCATTTCTCCACTGGATTGTTTTTTTGGTGTTGAGAATCTATATGTTCTTTATAGATTTTGGATACTAACCCTTTATTTGATATGTCATTTGCAAATATCTTCTCCCATTCCGTTGGTTGCTTTTTAGTTTTCCTGATTGTTTCTTTGCTGTGCAGAAGCTTTTTATTTTGATGAGGTCCCAATAGTTCATTTTTGCTTTTGTTTTCCTTGCCTTCGGAGATGTGTTAAGAAATTGCTGCGGCCAATGTCAAAGAAGTTTTTGCCTGCTTTCTCCTCTAGGATTTTGATGGCTTCCTGTCTTAGGTTTAGGTCTTTCATCCATTTTGAGTTTATTTTTGTGTATGGTGTAAAAAAGTGGTCCAGGTTCATTTTTCTGCATATCACTGTCCAGTTTTCCCAGTACCACTTGCTGAAGAGACTGTCTTTATTCCATTGGATATTTTTTCCTGCTTTGTCAAAGATTAGTTGGCCATATGTTTGTGGGTCCATTTCTGGGTTCTCTATTCTGTTCCATTGACCTGAGTGTCTGTTTTTGTGCCAGTACCATCCTGTCTTGATGATTACAGTTTTGTAATACATCTTGAAGTCCAAGATTGTAATGCCTCCAGCTTTGGTTTTCTTTTTCAGGATTGCTTTGGCTATTCAGGGTCTTTTCTGGTTCCATACAAATTTTAGGATTGTTTGTTCTAGCTCTGTGAAGAATGCTGGTGTTATTTTGATAGAGATTGCATTGAATATGTAGATTGCTTTGGGTAGTATCGACATTTTAACAATATTTGTTCTTCCAATCCATGAGCATGGAATGCTTTTCTCCATTTCTTTGTGTCTTCTTCAATTTCTTTCATAAGTTTTCTATAGTTTTCAGCATACACATCTTTTACCTCTTTGTTTACGCTTATTCGTAGGTATTTTATGTTTTTTGGTGCAATTGTAAATGGGATCGAGTCCTTGATTTCTCTTTCTGTTGCTTCATTATTGGTGTATAGAAAGCAACTAATTTCTGTGCATTGATTTTATATCCTGTGACTTCGCTGAATTCATGGATCAGTTTCTTGGTGGAATTTTTGGGGTTTTGCGTATAGAATATCATGTCATCTGCAAAGAGTGAAAGTTTGACCCTCTTCTTGCCAATTTGGTTGGCTTTTATTTCTTTGTGTTTGACTGCTGAGGCTCAGACTTCCAATGCTATGTTGAATAACAGTGTCAAGAGTGGGCATCCTTGTCATGTTCCTGACCTTAGGGGGAAAGCTCTCAGTTTTTCCCCATTGAGGATGATATTAGTGGTGGGTCTTCCATATATGGCTTTTATGATCTTTTTTTAAAAGAGAGAGAAAGAGAGACAGCATGAGCAGGGGAGGGTCAGAGAGAGAGGGAGACACAGAATCCGAAGACAGGCTCCAGGCTCTGAGCTAGCTGTCAGCACAGAGCCTGATGCAGGGCTTGAACCCATGAACCGTGAGATCATGACCTGAGCAGAAGCCGGATGCTCAACCAACTGAGCCATCCAGGCGCCCCTATGGCTTTTATGATCTTGAGGTATGATCCTTTTATCCCTACTTTCTTGAGGGTTTATATCCAGAAAACATGCTGCATTTTTGTCAAATGCTTTCTCTTCATTTATGTAGAGGGTCACATAGTTCTTGTCCTTTTCTTTTATTGATTTGATGAATCAATATTGCAGATATTGAATCAGCCCTGCATCCAAGGTATAAATCCCACTTGGTCATGGTGAATAATTCTTTTAATGTATTGTTGGATCCAGTTGGCTACTATCTTGTTGAAGATTTTTTGCATACATTTTCATTATGCAAAATGCAATGCATTATGCAATTTTTATTATGTAAAATTGATCTGTAGTTCTCCTTTTTCGTGGAGTCTTTGTCCGGTTTTGGAATCAAAGTAATGCTCACTTCATAGAATGAATTTGGAAGTTTTCTTTCCATTTCTATTTTTTTGGAAGAGCTTCAAAAGAATAGGTGTTAACTTCTTAAATGTTTGGTAGAATTCTCCTGGAAAGCTGTCTGGCCCTGGACTCTTGTTTTTTTGGGAGTTTTTTTAATTATTAATTTGATTTCTTTACTGGTTATGGGTCTCTTCAAATTTGGTAGTTTTTATGTTTCTAGGAATTTGTTCATTTCATCCATATTGCCCATTTCATTGGCATATAATTGCTCATAATATTCTCTCATTATTGTTTGTATTTGTGCTGTGTTGGTTGTGCTCTCTCCTCTTTCATTCTTGATTTATTTATTTGGGTCCTTTCCTTTTTCTTTTTGATCAAACTGACTAGGGGTTTATCAATTTTGTTAATTCTTTTAGAACTAGCTCTTGGTTTCATTGATTTGTTTTACAGGTTTTTTTTTTGTTTCGATAGCATTGATTATTGCTCTAATCTTTATTATTTCCTGTCTTCTGATGGTTTTGAGTTTTATTTGCTGTTCTTTTCCAGCTTTTTAAGGTGTAAGGTTAGGTTGTGTATCTGAGACCTTTCTTCCTTCTTTAGGAAGGCCTGGATTGCTATATACTTTCCTCTTATGGCCACACAAAATTGTGCAATCATGTAGCAGCAGTGTTTCAGGGCTGCTGAATGTGATTTGCTGATGGCAAATCACAACACACATCTGGCGCCAGGCTTCACCCCCAATGTCCTTTTTCTGACACCAGTGAATGTGGTTGATCTCCAGGGTCTGTTGAGACTCTTGCTTGTGGGGAGGCCACACAGCCTCTACCAAATGTCCTCCCAGTAGGGGAACTGCCTCTCCCCATTTGGCCTGAGGACGCTTCAGACCTTGCTCTCTACTCCTGGGGATTCACTCTTGCCATCAGAACACCACCAGGTTTCGAGCTATGCAGTTTCAGACTCTGCACTCCCCCTGTTTATAGTCTTAATGGAATTTAAACCCTCTCCTTTCTCCTTTCTCCCTTTTTTGTTCAGTCCCTTGTGGCTGTTTCCACTCTGACTTTCTCTCTCCAGCTGCTTTCGAAGGGGGGTGCTTTTCCTGTACTCTCCCCCCATCTCTGTCCTCTCTTCTCAAGCAGAAACAGCTCCCTGCCCTCCATGGCTTCTCTCTCCCCCAGTTCACCTATCCATGTTGTGTACTTGCCGAGTTCTGTGGTTCAGGTTGTGCAGATTGTTGTGTTAATCCTCAAATCAGGTTTTTAGGTGTGAAAAATGGTTTAATGTTGATCTGGCTGCATTTGAGGTATGAGAGATGCAAATATATATATATATATCTTCCATGCTGTTCTGCCATCTTGGCCCCCTCCTTAATTCATAAGTTTTGAACATATGCCATAGGTTTGTGAAATTTTTCTTGTTGAGTGATATACATTATTGTACTCCTATGAATATACTTGAGCTTATTTTTGGGATGCAGTTAAATTACTTGGAAACAATTTGATCCTTTTGGGTCTGGCTTTAAGCTTTGTTAGGAGGGCACAGAGCAGTGTTTAGCCTAGGGTAAAATTTTCTCTCCACTACTGTGGCAAAACTCTTCGGCATTCTACCAGCCCTAAATTATAAGGATTTTCCACTCTGGATGGTCTGAACAAGCACTATTCTGGCCCTTGGTAGTCCTCAAGGACTTTCTCCCCTAATCTTTTTGGTTCTTTTCTCAGATGCACGTGTGAGGAAGACTGGGACTCTCCTAATCTTCAGAGTTTTCTTTCCTTGTAGCTGTCTCCTCTTCAACACCCTACACTGCTAATTCCAGCTGCCTTAGCATCCCTGGATCCCCACCCTTTTCAGCTTAGGAAGACAGTTGTACTCCATGTGAGTTGCCCCTCCCTGTGCTGCTGCCAAAAAATTCTCTCCAGTCCATAGCTAGAGCAACTGTAAGGGTTATTTCATTTGTTTCTCATCTTTCAGGGATCAGTGCCCTTCTTTACTTGATGTCCAATGTTTTGAGAAATTTTCTTTCATATATTTTAGTCAATTTGTTAGTTGTTTCAGGCAGAAAAGGAAATCAATTTCTTGTTATTGCCTCTACTCTGGGCCCCATCAGTAGCCACATCTTCCCAGTTCTGGGCTCTACATCTGGAATACTCCAGTATCTGAGACGATAAAAACCAAGAGGATTTTTAAAGAAATTGACAGATTTAAAAGTTTATATAGAAAGGCAATGGGCATAAAATGCTAAAACAATTTTGAAAATGAAGAATCCATTTGGAAGACTTATGCTACCCAATTTCAAAATTTACTATAAATCTATAGCAATCAGATTGGCATAGGCATAGTCATATAGACCAATGAAACAGAACAAAGGCCAGAACCAGAACCACACTTATAGGGCCATATGAGTACCAAGGAAAGTCAATGGAGATAGGATAGTCTTTTTAACAAATGTACTGGAAGGGCACTTGAGTGGTTCAATCAGTTAAGTGTCCGACTCTTAATTTTGGCTCAGGTCATGATCTCACAGTCGTGGGATCAAGCCCTGTGTTGGGCTCTGTGCTGACAGTGTGGAGCCTGCTTGGGATTCTCTCTCTCCTTCTGTCTCTGCCCCTCCCTCTCTCTGTCTCTATCTCTTTCTCAAAATAAATAACTTAAAAAAAAATGTCCTGGAATAATTGTATATTCATGTGAAAAAAAAAAAAGAACTCAATCCTTACCTAAGATTATACAAAAATTATTCCCAGTGGATTACAGACCTAAGTGTAAGAATTAACACTATAAAACTTCTGGGGCACCTGGGTGGCTCAGTCAATGAAGTGCCTGACTCTTGTTTTCAGCTCAGGTCATGATCTCACAGTTTGTGAGTTTGAGCCCCACATCAGGCTCTGCACTGATGGTGCAGAACTTGCTTGAGATTCTCTCTCTCTCTTTCTGCTTCTGCCTACTCTCCTTCCCTCCTTCTCTCTCTCTCTCTCTCTCAAAAACAAAAAACTATAAAGCTATGGAAGAAACCATAGGAGAAATCTTTGTGACTTCTGGTTACACTAAGGTTTCTTAAGTAATACACAAAAAACATAAAATTTAAATTTAAAAAGTGATAAAATAGAATTCATCAGATGAAAAACTTTTGGGTTTTAAGAGACACAGTTAAAAAAATAAAAGCTCAAGCCAAAGATTGGGATTTTTTTGTTTTGTTGCAAAACACACATCACACAAAAAACTTGTATCTAGAATATGTAAAGAGTTCTTATAACTCAAAAATAAGAAGTTAAATGTCCCAGTAAAAGGAAAGGTATTTCTAAAGCAAGGACCAAATTTGTGAACAGATATTTTACAAATGAAGATATATGAATAGTCATAAGCATATGAAAAGATTCTCCACGTCATTAGTTATCACAGAAATGTCAATTAAAAACCACAATGACATGCATACTAAAATGACTGAATTAAAAATATTAACAATAACAAACGTTAGGGAAGATACAGAACAATGATTAAGTCTCATTCATTGCTGGTTGAAATACTAAATGGTATAGTCACTTTGAAAAACAGTCTGGTAGTATTCCTAACTATATGACATACATTTACCATATGACCCAGAAGTACCACTTCTAGATATTTACCCAAGAGAAAGAAAAATTTATATCCACAGAGACATGCATGAAATGTTTATAGCAGGACAATCTATAATAGACAAAATCTGGCGAATGGATAAATTTTGATTCATCTATACTATGAAATTCTACACTGCAATAAAAAGTAACAAAAGGTTAATGCATTCAACACCATGGTTGAATCTCAAAAACATTATGGTAAGTGAAAGAAGTCAAACACAGAAATCTATACTGGATGATTTCCATTTATACAAAATTTTAGAAAAAGACAAAACAGAAAATAAATTAGTGGTTGCCTGGAACTAGGGTAGGGGGTATAATGGGGTATAAGAAAGCATTTTATGGTGATGAAACTATTCTATATCTATAAAGCAATTACTTCATTATATATAATTAACCACAATTCTTCAAACTGTACACTTAAAATAAATGCATTTTATTTTATATAAATTATAATTTAACTTTTAAAAATCAAGAAAGGAAAAATAGGTTCCTTATGATTTAAATTCTCAAGTATAAAAAACCAAAACCAAAAAATAACTCTTGCAAGAAAATCTTGCAATGTAGGGATCAGAGAGAACTTAAGAGCAGAAACTTGGGTGCTATAAAAAATGGTAATAACCTTGTGTGGCTAAAAAAGCAATTAAAATCAATGGGTAAATAGACTGGGGGGACATAGTGTAATGCAAATACAGACAAGATGTAAGCTATCCATATTATTCAAAGTGATTCTCCTAACTGAGAAGAAAAATACAGCACTGTTAAATAATTGACTAAGGAAAAGTCATAGAAGAGTAAATGTAAATGGTCACAGATATATGAAAAGATGCTTAAATTCCCTGGTAACCAGGAGAATGCAAATTTAAAGAGCAATGAGATAACAGTTTACATTCATTAGAAAGAGCTACACACTTAATACTCCTTGCGATTTAAAGAAAATAATACTCTCATATTCCTGGTGGAATGTGCAGTGTTATAGCCTTTGGCAGAAGCAAATAGCAACATTTATTAAAAATAAAAACACATACATCCTTTAACCTTACTAGGCTTCTCTCAAGAATGCCAATAGAAATAAAAGCAGACATATTAAGGGACATGGGCACTAAAGTGTTTATTGAAGCATTGTTCCTAAAGGCACAAAACTAGATTCAAGTGGATGCGTGGACAAGAAGGGACTGGTTGAATAAATTCTGCTGCATGTGTACTACATTCTATTGAACAATCAGTAAAATGAGTGAATTAGAGCTATAGTAGGTGACTTTATTTCACCACTTTTTGTTGAGTAAGAAATGCAAGATATATACCACTTTCTTTTTCTGTAAAACAAAGACTAAAATCCCACTTTACATATATTTACATATATTTGTATAGTATTATGGGCATGAAGGAAAAATATGAAAGGATGCATACTAGATTTTTAAATCTTTCTACCAAGGTGACCCAAGTTGCATGTGTGGATATATATGAAGGTGGAGGTGGAGCCAAGCAACAAACAAGCTAAACAACAAAGTCTACATTTGGAAAGCATGTATATAATCAGATGTGTATTGTATGAGCCAGGATAGATTAGGTTATTCTTCAGTAGTAAACAGTCTAACATCTCAGTGCATTAATATAAAAAAATATTTACTTCTTGCTCACACAAAGTCTGAGGGTCTGGGAGACTTTCCAGAGCAATTTTCTCAACAAGTTGGCTTAAACCTCCAGGCCATTTAGATTTTGTGGAATTTTCCTATCAACCTGTGTTTTTATTATTGCTGCAGCTCAGGAAGAAAGAAAATGGAGAATTGTGCACCAGCAATTAAAGGTCTTTGCCTGCGTTTGATACATGTCATTTCCTTCTTCTTTTTTTCCATATCAAGGACTATAGTCATGTATAATTTAAAGGAATTATGGAAATCTTTTTCTCTGTGTTCCTCTGGAAAGGGAGGAGAAATGGAAATATTAGTGAGAAATATTAGTTAGAAGAAATATCTAACTATATATACATTTATGAAATTATGTGTTTATACAGGATAAAGAATTCTAGTTAGTTAACATACAGTGCAATATTGGTTTCAGGAGTAGAAGGCAGTGATTTGTCAGTTACATACAACACCCAGTGCTCATCACAACAAGTGCCCTTTTTAATACCCACACCCATCTAACCTATCTCCCCCTCACCTTCCTCCCTCAATTCTCAGTTTGTTCTCTATTGTGACGAGTCCTTTGTGGTTTGTTTCCCTCTCTCCCCTCCCTACCTCTCATTTGTTTATCTGTTTTTTCTTAAATCCACATATGAGTGAAATCATATAATTGTCTTACTCTGATTGACTTATTTTGCTTAGCATAATACATTCTAGCACCATCCATGCCATTGCAAATGGCAAGATTTCATTCTTTTTGATTGATGGCTGAGTAATATTCCAGTGTGTGTGTGTGTGTGTGTGTGTGTGTGTGTGTGTATACCACATCTTCTTTATCCATTCATCAGTTGATTGGCATTTGGGCTATCTCCATAATGGTGATATTGTTGATAATGGTGCTGTAAACATTGAAATGCATGTACCCCTTCAAATCTGTATTTTTTTTTTATCCTTTGGGTAAAAACCTAATTGTTCAATTGCTGGATAGTAGGATAGTTCTATTTTTAGTAAGTAACTAAGTTTTAAGATGTCTTTGAAATGACTTTATAAATGAGAAATTTATAAGATATAAGAAAATTGTCAATAAAAATAAATGTATGCATATTACTGCAGATTAGTTAAGATTATAAATATTGATAGGGCCCGGTGATGATGAAAGTGTGGGAAAAATAGAAATTCTCATATGTTCCTGGTGTGAGAATAAATTTGTACAGTTCTGAAATATAATCAGGCTAGATATCAAAATGTAAGTTTTGAATTATCTTTTGGCCCAGTAATATGACTTATAAAAATTCACCTTTGGGGTGCCTGGGTGGCTCCATCAGTTGGGGTCTTGATCTCGGCTCAGGTCATGATCTCGCAGTCCTGAGATTGATCCCTGCAGCAGGCTCTGTGCTAGGCATGGAGTCTACTTAAGATTCTCTCTCTCCTCCCTCTGCCCCTCCTCCACTCTCTCTCCAAAAAAAAAAAAAAAAAAAAAAGAATTCATCTTTGAAAATGATCAGACAGGTGCATAGGTAAAGAAATGTTCACTGCAGCATTATTTATGATAAATAAAAGGGAAGGGGTGCCTGGGTGACTCAGTCAGTTAAGGGTCCAACTTCAGCTCAGGTCATGATCTTGGAGTTCACGAGTTCAAGCCCCATGTAAGGCTCTGTGCTGACAGCTCAGCAACCTTCTTCAGATTCTGAGCATCTTTCTCTCTCTGCCTCTCCCCACTCACACTGTCTTTCTATCTCTCAAAAATTAATACACATTAAAAAAATTAAACATAAAAGGGAAAATAGTCTAAAAGTATAATTATTAGGGATGAGTTAACATATGATAAACACATATAATAGAATACTATAAGAGCCACTAAAAGAGACAAGGTGGATTTAATTTGTTTTAACATAAAAAAATATTCAAAGAATATGTTTTGGTTATCTAATTGTTTTGTTACACACAACCCTGAAACTTCAGAGTTTAAGAAAATAATTTACTCTGCAATGATTCTGTACATGAAATGAAGAAAGGCTCAGCTGGGTGGTTTGTTACATGTTTTCAGCTGGGTCAGCTCGGACGGAAGTTTCCACTTCCAAGACGGCTTCTTAATTTTCTGCTGCCTTGGTGAACTTTGGTTTCTTTACCTCTCAACAAGGAATCTCAAACTTCAAGCCTCCTTGGGCTTTCTCACAGCATGGCAGTCTTAGGATAGTCTTATTTTTCACAAGGTGGCCAGGTTCCAAGAAGAAGAAAGTGGAAGTTGCCAGTCCAGTTAAGGACTATGCACAGAACTAGGATAACATGGTAGCCTTCAGTTGATCAAAGTAGTCCAAAGACTTGCTCAGATTCCAGGGGGCAGAAAAATTGCCTTTTAAAAAAAGTTTATTTATTTTTAAGAGAGAGAGAGAGAGAACACACAGTAAGGGAGGGGCAGAGACAGAAGGAGACACAAAATCTGAAGCAGGCTCCAGGCTCTGAGCTGTCAGCACAGAGCCAGATACGGGTCTTGAACTCACAAACTGTGAGATCATGACCTGAGCCAGAGTTGGACTCTTAACTCACTGGGCCTCCCAAGCGCCCCGAGAAATAGCATTTCTTAATGAGACAGTGATAAGGATACTCGCAGAAAAGCATGCAGGATGGGTATATTGCTGCTATCTTTGGAAAATAAAATCTGCCACAGTATTATGTGATTCAGTATATATAAATATTGATTTTTCTTTATATTTAAAAATCTAGAAAAAATATAAAGACAAAACAATGTTTCTCTGAGGTATAGCAATTTTGAATACACTTTGCTTCTATATTAGATTATTCAGTGTTTGATTTTTTATAGTAAGCACAAATTACTTTTATAATCAAAAAATTTTTAAAAATACAAATTTTGATATGAAAACAATATAGATTGTTTAAAGTTGTTTGCTCACAGATTTTGCAGTGCTCAAAGCATGCACTTAAAAAGATGACTTTTTTTTCCCTATGGAAAATTTCAGGATGAACTTCTACATTTAAGTTTCCATATTTGCAGATAGAGTAGGAGTGATAGCTTCTTGGCAAAATTGGATTTAAATAATAGATTTAAATAATAGAAGCCATTATTCAGGTTGAGCTTAATGCAGTTCCCACCCAGTTAGAAGATTTAGGCAATGAAATGGAACACATAAAGCTTGACAGTTGCTTCATGCAAATTATGTTTTATTAAAAACTTAACAAAAAATTAAAAATTATCAGAACTAAAACTTCAAGAAGGGCTGAGGGGTTAAACGACCTTTTCAGCAGTCAGAAAAATGATCTCAGCCTTCAATGAGCATCTGTCTGGTTCCTACTCTCTATTTTCAGCATCATCATTCAAGCGGCTGTGAGTTATCAGAATAACAACAAATGTGTATATTCGAAGATTTTTCATTGCCTTCAACCATCTTCTCAAACATACCCAGAAGTCATAATGCTAGAATTACACTGACACAATCATCCCCATGGAAACAGAGCCTGGTGTCATAAACATGGCATTATGACTTCTCAGCAGGAGGAGGCAGATGGAATTTTGGCACTGAATCTGTAAGATTTATTTAAAAACACAAATGTCTTAGAGAATGACATCAAGGCAGAAAAAAAAAGGGGGCTGGAGTTGTCCCTATAATATGCATAGCTTATTTTTTGTTCTTGATGTTTTCCAAGGATTTGTTCACCTCTGGCAGGACTTGATTTTGCCTATTCTTTTTCATTGTTGTGTTTAGCACATTATGTTCTCAGCTTATTCATTAGCTGTTCATCTTGGCAGGTGTTGCATTTTCAGATGGAGAAATTGAGGCTCAGAGAAGGGAACTGAACTCCCTGTTAGCAGATCTGTTGAAGCCAGAGCCCTTCTCCTGACTTCCAATCCACACAGTTTAGCTTCCTTTTCAATGTCTCAGTTTTACTTTGAAAGCATAATTTATGCATGAGTTAGATCATTGTTTTGGCCATTATAATGAGATTTCCTCTCAAATCCAAGTGTTCATTTATTTATTTTTAATTTTTTAAAATTCACATCCAAGGTAGTTAGCATATAGTGTAACAATGATTTCAAGAGTAGATTCCCTAATGCCCCTTACCCATTTAGCCCATCCCCCCTCCCACAACCACTCCAGTAACCCTCTGTTTGTTCACCATTTAAGAGTCTCTTATGTTTCAAATCAAAGTGTTTTAAACACGGTAAAGTTTTTCTCTCTCTCCAAGCAGGTGTTAGGGACCAGTCCCAGGTATCAGGGACCATGAGGTCAGGGACCCAGGCTGTTTCTATGTCATTTTTCTGCTCTCTCTAGTAGTTGACCTCATCTGCTAGCACAGCATGTCACACACCAGATCTGCATTCCAGGCAGAGTAAGAGAGAACATTCCCCCACATTTTAAAAGCACAGTATGAAAGATGTACATATCACTTCTGTTTACATCTCATTGACAAAAATTTAGTCCCATAGCTGTACATATATTTCTATAGCCATGTGATCAGCTAAATGAGGGTGAATTATTATGAGAAAAGAGAACACACATTGGCAATGACTAGTGATGTCTGCCAGAACTTACATTCCCTCTAATAGAGTTGTTTTCAGGGGGCTATCAAGTAATTTCTTTTTACTTAATGTAATGGCTGAATACTGGTTATGGTATTTATTTTCCTGAAGATATTTAAAGTTGTTACTACTATATTATTTGTAGAGGTCACAGAATTGACAAAGACTGAACATCAGACCTGAGATCAAGGCAAATTAATTGACTATTAGAAATGTATTAGGATTGTAACAGAGACCTTGTAATTCAGTAACTGTAAAAACAAATAAATTTCTTTTTCCCCTAACAGTCCAAGATGTGTTATCCAACGTTGGTGAAGCTTTGTTCAAGGATCCTCTATTTAAAGATTCAGGTTTATGATAGTGCTTATGTTTTCAACATATGGCTTCTAAAGTCTCTCTGCTCATTGCCATTCCTGTCTCAGGAGGGAAGAAAGAACAGTTCAGGATTGGGTTTTTTTGTTTTTGTTTTTGTTTTTTTATGTGTGAGGAAGGACTCTCTATTTATGAGAGCTTAGTCATTTGGCATCATGGGAGCTGGGAAATATGGTTTCTAACTGGGTTTCTACATCCCATATTCAACTCCATTACTATGGGAGATGGTCACATAGATATTAATGGACAACTAGGGGGTTCTTCTCTAGGGTGCCACAGCTGGATTGACTGAGCTCCAGGAATTTCTTTCTTTCATCCAAGTATCTTTTCACTTAAAAGTGAGACAGAGAGTGAGAGAGAACATTTTTTAATATTAAATTTATTTGTGTAAATTCAAGTTAGTTAACATACAGTGTAGTCTTGGCTTCAGGTGTAGAACTCAGTGATTCATCTCTTACATATGATACCCAGTGCTCATCCCAACAAGTGCCCTCCTTAATGCCCATAACCCATTTAGCCCATCTCCTACCATCCTCCCCTTCAACAACCCCAGTTTGTTTTCTGTATTTAAGAGTCCCTTATGGTTTGCCTCCCTGTCTGTTTTTATCTTATCTTTCCCTCCCATCCCCTATGTTAACCTGTTGTGTTTCTTAGATTCCATATATGAGGGAAATTATATGATATTTGTCTTTCTCTGCCTGACTTACTGCACTTAGCATAATATACTCTAGTTCCATCCACAGTGTTGCAAATGGCAAGATGTCATTCTTTTTGATTTTGATTGCCAAGTAGTATTCCATTGTGTGTGTGTGTGTGTGTGTGTGTGTGTGTGCACCACACCTTCTTTATCCATACATTGGTCAATGGATGTTTGGGCTCTTTCCATAATTTGGCTATTGTTAATAGCACTGCTATAAACATCGAGGTACATGTGCCCCTTTGAATCAGCACTCTTGTATCCTTTGGATAAATACCTAGTAGTACAATTGCTGGGTCATAGGGTAGTTCTATTTTTAATTTTTTGAGGAACTTCCATACTGTTTTCCAGAGTGACTGCACCAGCTTGCATTCCCACCAACAGTGTGAAAGGTGAGAGAGAGAGAGAAAAAATTTTGATCAGTTAATCTTGGGCAATGTGTACAGTGTATCTATTGATAGCCGTTGGGGAGGCAGGAGGAAGAATCACAGAACCTCATCGTGTAACTGGATTACATGCCCAGCAAGACCATTCATTCAGAGTGCAATTTGGTTAGGAGTTTCTTTAAAGGATCCTTAATTCTAGAAAATTTCCTTATTGTTATTTCCTCTTGAAAGAATCAATAACCCCAACCAATACAACTGTTTTTTGGTGTCTCCAGTGGCATAAAGAGCTCAAAATAATCATGTGGAATTTTCAACTTTCTGTTTAATGTAAACATTATTGTAGTCCACATAAAGAAGTCTTTTAACTTAACAGAGTTGAAAGTTACAGAGGTGGGAAGAAAATTGTGTACGTTCCACTCTGACCAATAAATCATAATACTTTCCAGGTCTTCAGGAATTAGAACTGACGTACAGCTGGAATCCAGTAATTTCTGAATGATCTCGGTGTTTTTATTTCCTTAATGATTAGTTACCCTGGCCACTAGACCCATTTGCCATGGCAAGGAGGGAGGTTTCCAGTACATAGTTGTGCTATATTAATATTCATATTCAATGTTTCCTGGCTTCCCTTTATTCCAGGGACTCTAGGTCTATAAATTGAATCAATCCTTGGAACTAAGTAATGGGCTGTGATTCTTTTCATGGTGCTCAAGTAAGTCTTCTTTGCCAGACACATAGCATACTTAGTCATACAGAACAAGTAGGATTATAGAGCTGCTTGTCTGTTTTGGTCCCAGAGACTCCAGTGATCAATTGACTTCCATCAAATATTTCACATATTTCTTAATTACTACTTGGACTCTGCTGCCTATTACTATGCTCAGGCAACAGCAATATTAAACTGCTGCCAGCCCTGTTCTGTCACTCCTGGATAGCCTCATCCTCCTGGAAAAAGGAAGATCTCCTTTGAAGGGTGGGCTTTCCCATCTTAGTCTACTGCCTGCAAAAGATAGCTTCTCTATCCTTTACAAATGTAAATATATTCCTATGCCAGAAATGCAAAGCTTATTGAACATTTGAAAATAAACAGTGTATGATTTATTAACAGACTAAAAAACAAAAAACCCCACATTTTAATAGATGTATAAAAGTCAATTGACAGAATCTATCATCTAGTTATGATAAAAAAAAGAAAAGAAAACCTTCTCAGCAAACTTGTAATAAAGGGAATTTTCTTAACATGATAGAGGGTACCTACAAAAAAACCTTATATAATAAATGTATATTTAACAGTAAAAAACTGAATAGTTTCCTCCTAAAATCTCATCAATTTTATTGAATATTTTGTTGGAGGTCTTAGCCAACACAAGAAGGCAAGAAAAAGAAATGAAAGGCATCCAGATTGAAAAAGAAGAGGTTAACTGTTTTTATTGGCAGATGACATGATCATTTATGCAAATAATCTTATGGAATCAACCCAAAAACTATTTGAACAAATAAGTGAGTTTAGTCAAATGCAGGGTACAAGATCAATATAGAAAAATCAACTGTATTTCTACACACTTAGAATAAAAAATCATATTATAAATTTAAAATGACACCACTTATAATATCAAAATATCTGAAAAATATTAGAGACAAAATTGGCAAAGTATGTGCAAGACGTGTGCACCCAATTCTACAAAACATTGTTGACAGAAATTAGTAGAATCATATATCATGTTTAGACACTGGAAGATTCAATATTATTAGGATATCATCAGTTCTTCCCAAATTAATCTATAGATTCAATTCAATCACAATAAAGACCTATAGGCATTGTTTGTAGAAATGGACAGACTTACTTAAAAGTTTATGGCAAAATGCAAAGAAACTGAAATAACCAAAATTATTTTGAAGAAAAAGGACAAAAAGGGAGGACTTCATTACCTGATTTCTAGACTTCTAAAGTTTCAGGAATCAAAATGGTGTGTACTAACCTAAAGACAGATAGTGGGGAGCCTAGACTTCCATCCTCATGAGGCTGTAAAGAGGCACCCCAACACTCCCAATACAGTGGTGTCAGGGAAGGCCAAGTAGGAATGTGGCTTGCTGACAGCTAATGATGCCTAACCCCTGTGGTATCAGTGGACCACCTGTATATCCACTTCACCCAGCATTTAAAAGGTATTCATTGGTGTCAAAGCAGGACTAGAGGAGAGTAAGGACTTTCACTATAGCCCAATGGTAATGATGCTACCCCCACCAGAGTGTCAGTGGAGATCACATAGGAAGCTTGAAGTCCCACTGCTGCTCGGCAGTAATGAGGAGCTCTCAATGCACAGGTGTCACTGGAGGCTGAGTGGGGAGTCTAGACTTCTACTCCCATCTGGTAGTAACAAAGCGGTGCCCCTGTTTCCCCTGCCAGAGCAGTATCAAAAAAGTCCCACCAAAAAACATTTTAAATAATATCCTGTTTCATAACAAATGTGAAAATGTCAATTTTTCAATTAGAAAGTCACTCATCATACCAGGAAGATTCCAAATGGAATGAAAATATCATCAATACATGTCAACACCAAAATGACAGAAATTTTAGAATTAACTGACAAAGATTTGAAAGCAGCCATGATAAAAATGCTTCAATGAGCAGTTATGAACATGTTTGTAATAAAATAGAAAGCACCAGTAAAGAAACAGAACTATAAAAAACAATTAAATGCAAATTTTAGAACTGAAAAATGCAATAATAGGGAAAAAAATCAGTGGATAAGATCAACAGCAGAATGGAGGGAGGAGAAGAAAGACTAAGTGAAGACAAATAAATACAAAATGCTCAATCTAAACAACAGATTTAGACCTGTCTATTTTGAGAGAAAATAGAGTGAAAACAATTGAACAGAGCTTCAGGGATCTATGGGACTATAACAAAAGATCTAACATTTGTGTCATCAGAGTCTCTGAAGGAGGAAGAAAGAGAGCATGACTGAAAAAGTGCCTAAAGAAATAATGACTGGAAATTTCCCCAAATTTGGCAAGAGAGGCAAACCTACAGATTCAACAAGCTAAACAAACTCCAAATGGGATAATCTCAAAGAAATCAATGTCAAGAACACCATGATTAAACTGAAAACCAAAGACAAAGTCTTGAAAGTCAGAAAAATATCATGCCTTAACCATAATTAAAAAAAAAAATTAGAATGACAGCAGATTTCTAAAAGAAATAATAAAGATCAGAAAAAAGTGGCACAATATTTTCCAAGAGCTGAAATGATCAATGCAGATTCCTATATTCCATGAAAATATTTTTTTCAGAATGCCAGGGAAAACAATATATTCTCAGATAAAGTACCTAAGAGAATTTGTTGCCTGTAGACTTACCCTAAAGAATGACTAAAGGAAATTCTTTAAATATAAATGAAATGATAAAAGCAAAAATCTAGGAACATCAGGAAGGAAAAATATGGATAGAAAAAATAGAATTTCCTCTCCTCTTGAGTTTTCAAAATGATATTTAACTTCTGAAGCAAAATTATAACACTGTCTGGTGTGGATCTAAATGTATACAAGACAAATATTTAAGATAATTATATTACAAATGGGGGGAGCTTAAAGGAAGTAAAAGGAGGTAAGATTTCTATATGTCCTTCAAACTGGTAAAATGATGATACCAGTACACTCTGACAAATTATGTATATAAAATATAACACCTGGAGCAACCACTAAAGAAGCTATACTAAAAACTTAATACACTTATACATTTAAAATCACTATAGATCTATCAAAGTGGAATTATAAAACAATGTTGAAGCAACTCACAGGAAGGCAAAGAAAAGAAACTAGAGAAATAAAAAATGGAAAGAACAGAAAACAAACAAAAAATAACTGAAAACTTAACACATCAATAATTACATTAAATGTAAGTGTTCTGAATAATCCAAATTAAATTTTAATAATCCAATTAAGAGATTGGCAGACTGGATAATGATACAATGTTTACTAGAAACTCACTTCCTTTAAAATTTTTTTTTCCAGTTTTATTGAGATTGACATACAACACTAAGTTTAAGGGATGCAGCATAGTGATTTGAAAGGCAAATACACTGCAAAACAATCACCACAATAAGTTAATAACCATCACCTCATATAGTTACAAAAAATGTTTTTCCTTGTGATGAGTAATTTTAGGATTCATTCTCTTGGCAACTTTCAAATATACCATAGAGCACTGTAAACCATAGTCACCAAGCTATACATTAATTCCCAGGACTTATTTATTTTATAGCTGGAAGCTTGTACCTTTTGACCACCTTCATCCAGTTCCTTCCCTCTACCCCTCATTGTTTCTGTTAACCACCAATCTGTTCTCTGTGTCTATGCATTCAGGGTTTTTTTTTTTTTTTTTAGATGCCAAATATAAGTAAAATCATATGGTATCTGTCTTTGTTTGACTTACTCCATTTAGCATAAGGCCCTCAAGATCCACCTATGTTATTGCAAATGGAAGAATTTCCTTCTTTTTTATGGCTGAATAATATATGCTTAAGGATATAGACCACACTTTCTTTATCTATTTATCTATCAGTGGCTACTTAGGTTGTTTCTATATCTTGGCTAATATAAATAATGTTGCAGTGAAGAAGGGGTTGCAGATAACTTTATGAGTTAGTGTTTTTGTTTCCTTCTGATATATACTGGAAGAGAAATTGCCTGATCATATGATAGTTCTATTTTTAATTTTTTAAGGAACTTCTATACTGTTTTCCATAGCAGCTGCACCAATTTATGTTTTCACCAGCAATGCATGAGGATTCCCTTTAGAAACTCACTTCTAATATAATGATATAGGTAGGTTGAAAGAAAAAAGATAAAGATACATTACATAAAAATTAATCAAAAGAAAGCTGAAGTAGCTATATTAATATCAGATAAAGTAAACTTCAGGGCAAAGAAAATTACCAGAGACAGAGAGGGATGTTATAGAATTATAAAAGTGTCACTTTACCAAGAGAACATAGCAATCCTAAGTGTATATGAACCAAACAACAGAGTTTCAAAATACGGGAAGCAAAAACTGATAGAACTGAAAAGCAGATATCTGCAGTTATAACTGGAAATTTAATACACCTCTCTCAAGAAGTGCTAGAACCACTAGACAGAAAATATGTCAGCATATAGAAGAACTGAACAGCATCATCAACCACCAGGAATAAATAGATATTTATAGAAGGTTCTACCCACAACAGAAGAATTCACATTCTTTGCAAGTGCCTGTGGAGCATATGTCAAGATAGATCAAATTTGAGCCATAAAACAAATCCCAAAAAAATTTTTAAAAATTGAAGTCATACAGAGTGTGTGTACAACCAGAAGAGAATCAAACTAGAAATCAATAAGAGAAAGATAACAGGAAAATCTCTAGGCATTTGGCAACTAAACAATGTACTTCTAAATAATCCATTTACCAAACAGGAAGTTTTTAAGAAGATCAAAAAATACATTGAATTGAGTGAAAATAAAAATATATAAAATTTGTGTAACACAGCTGAAGAAACGCCAAAATGGAAATTTATAGCACTGTATGTATACATTAGAAAAGTGGAAAAATCTCAAACCAGTAATCTAAGCTCCCACTTTAAGAGTCTTTAAGAGAAAAAAATAGAAAAATAAGCCCAAATCAAGATGAAGGGAGGACAAATCAAAGATATGTCAATAGAAATCCCAAAAACTGAGATGCAAAGAGAAGAAAGAATAAATAAGATGGAGCAGACTATCCAAGAACCGTGCAATATTTAAAAACTGTGTAACATATATGTATTGTGAATACTAGTAGGAAAAGAGAGAAATGAGCAGTAGAAGTATTTGAAACAATAATAATTTGAGAATTTTCCAAAATTAATGACAGATGTCAAACCACAGATCCAGGATACTCAGGCACGATAAACACTGTATATATCTATATATATCTACCCAGGCATATCATATACAAACTACAGAAAAATAAAGACAAAGAGAAAATCTTGGAAAAGGGTAGGTCACAAAAATATTTAACCTTTAGAGAAACGGGAATAAGAATTGCATTGAACTTCAATTCAGAAGTTGTGCAAATAAGAAAAGTGGGGTGAGATATTTAAAGTGTTGAAAGAAAAAAAGCCACCAACGTAGAATTTTGTACAAGCAAACTTATCCTTTAAAAATGTAGAAGAAATAAACATTTTCTTGGACAACATAAACTGAGGGAATTGTGGGAATTTGTTGCCAATAGACCTGCCTTGCCAAAAAAAATGTTAAAAGAGGTTCTTTAGAGAGAAGGAATATGATATAAATCTACATAAAGAGAGGATGAGCAATAGAAAAAGAATAAATAAAGGTAAAATAAAATTTTTTATTTTTATAATTCTTAACTGATCTGATAAGAGTTTGTTCAAAACAATAATAGCAATAATGCATTTGATGATTATATTTATAGATAAGTGAAATAAATATGATATTATAAGAGATGAGAGAGAATTTAGAAATACTCTAAGTTATTTGCACTACCCATGAATCAATATGCTAGTAGAGGAGATAAAGTGGAATCACATAAAATGTTCAATTACAACCACAAAAGGGAAAAAGTGAAAGACAGAAAAAGAAAAAAAGAGCAAGGGTAACAAATAGAAAAGTTATAAATACAGTAGAAATAAGTCAAATGGTATCCACAATTACTCTAAATGTTAAAGTCTAAATATACACTTAAAAGACAGAGACTATGAGAGTGGATTAAAAACTTCCAATCTCACCTCACTACTGTCCCTCACCTCTGGGGAAGGAGTGGGGCTGGAGATGAAGCTCATTCACCAATGGCCAATGACTTAATCAATCATGCTTACATAATCAGACCTATATTAAAATTCTAAACTAGAGGAGCATCCAGGTTGGTGATCACTCTGATATGCTAAGAAGACAGAGTGCCTGGAGAAAGCATGAGAAAGCATGAAAGGTCACCCCCATACCTTGCTCTGTGCCTCTCTTCCATGTGGCTACTCCTGAGTTGTATCCTTTACAATAAAATAACAATAGTAAGTATAGTGTTTTCCTGAGTTTTATGTATCATTCTGATTCTAATTCCAATTGTCAAAACTGAGAAGGGTGATTGGGTTATGGGAACCCTTGAATTTGTAGTTTGCTGGGCAGAAATATGGGTAGCCTAGGGACCCTGTTTGTAGATGGCTTCTGAGATGCAGACAGTCTGCTGGGACTGAGCACCTAACTTGCAGGGTCTGTGATAACTCTAGGTGGTTAGTGTCAGAGTTGAATAGAATTGTAGGACACTAAATGGTGTCGGAAAATTGGAGAGTTGGTTATTGTTGGAAAAAGATTCAGAATGGTTTGACATTGGCTGTTGGAGGACAACATGAAGGGTACCAACAGTGGAAGAAGCAGGAAGACCAATCAGGAACCTAGTGTATTAATCTAGGAAAGACACAGCCTGGGCCTTGATGAGACATGTTTGGATTATGGATGTATTTTGAAGGCAAAACCAACATGATTTCCTGATGGATTAGATGTGCAATAGGAGAGAAAGAGGAGATGAGCTTGATTCAAAGTCTGGGTGTGTGGAACTGCAATATATTTCTCAATGCCTTAGTGAAGGACAGTTCCTCTGGGCCCCCTCAAAAAATATACTAAAGGATTGTGTGAGCTGGTCATGCATGATAAATCTATTGCAACACTCCCATCCTTATGTCTGTGGATTTCTTCTGCTATATTATACCAAGAAATTTCTGGCATTTATACTATATTCAGTGCAGTCACCATTTAGTCACCAACCAAGTAAGCAAACACTTAACAACCACAGTTAGCTGTAGCTAACACACTGAATCCAGAGTCTCTGGTAAGAACATTTACATTGATAGATATAGCCTGAACTAAAACTTCTGCCTTCTGTGCTTAGCACCTTCAGACTCTATTTATTACATTTCCCCCAAGTTTTTGCTCATAGAGTTGCAAATCCTGCCATCGCTTTTAGTGTTTTGGCCTTCTCCTGGGTTTGACTTTTGAGTTTCATCCAGTACGTCTGGGGTTCAGCTTAAATACAATGGGAAGTGCTGGGTGTGGGATTTAAAGAGAATTCAGATTCCCTTGTAATGTAACCACCTCAGGTGAGGTCATTATGGGCTCCTCAAATGAGGCAACACAGCCTTCAGATGGAATCTGCTGCAAAAGGGGTACCAGTGGGGTTTCAGGGTTGAGAATATTCAAAGATAACTAAGTCCTCCCAAATATTACAAATCCAGTTCTCAAGGTGCCATTTCCCCCCATTCGATGCCATAGCTGCCACATAAGGATTAGAAAAGAGTATGAATTTTGCAACCCACAGGGTCAGACTTTGCTTCTCATTTTTGCTCATTTTGCTTTTCCTAATCTACCTTGTGGATTAGGAAAAAAAAAGGATTTTTTGTAGTAGTTATAAAAACTGTCTTATTATGCTTTGAGCCAAAAATGTATAGTTCTGAGCCTACAATTTTTCCCTTTAAGTTTTTAATACAGTGAGAAATATTTTGCATTCTTTGTGAGTACACGATGATGTATCCCATCAGCCATTCTGTCCACCTAAGTTCTAATGTCAATAGACTCTTGATTTCAAGTGACCTCATAACTTTTACCTTTGGAGCCAAGAACCACTAACTACAGCCTTCTATTGGTTGGTCACTAGATCTTTTCTGTCTTCAAACCCAATCACATCAGTTAGCTATTTCCATATTTTCATCCCCTTGAGGAATTTTTTGATCTTGAAGCAACCACTTTTGTGGTTTACTCTAGTCGTTGGAATTCTTAGTCTCACAAAGCTAGTTTAAGGAAAAGACATTGATTAAGAGTTATAGGTATATCACAGAGTCATTTACAGGGCTTAATGAGCAGAACTGTGATTGTTAATTTTATGTGTTAATTTGACTGGTCCATGAGGGTGCTTCTGGATGAGATTGACATCTAAATTGGTAGACTAAGTAAAGCAGATTGCCCTCCCTAATCTGAGTAGGCCTCATCCAATCAGTTGAAAACCCAAATAGAAAAAAAAATCCAGAACCCTTCAGCCCAAGTAAGAGAATTCTTCCTGCCTGATTGCTTTCAAACTGGAACATTGGCTTTTTCCTACCTTTGGGCTCAAATAAAACATTGGCAGTTCCTGGTCTTAATTCTGCTTGCCTTCAGAACCGCATGATCAGCTCTGCTTGTTCTCAAGCTTCTTGACTTGGACTGAACTAAGCTAGCATCTCTCCTGGGTTTCCAGCTTACAACTTATCCTGCAGATCTTGGGACTTGCTAGTTTTTATAATCATGTAACCAATTCTTTCTTACAAATCTCTTTCTCTCTCTCTCTCTCTCTCTCTCTCTCTCTCTCTTCTCCTTCCTCTCTCTCTCTCTCTCTCTCTCTCTCTCTGTTTCTCTTTTTCTTTGCCTCTCTGTCTCTCTCTGACTCCCTGTCTCTCTCTCTCTCTTTCTCTCAAGAGATCTCCTCTCTGGAGAACCCTAAGACAATAATACAAAAGCCTAGGCTGATCTTCCAGGAATACTCAGAAAACTAAACTGTAGAACTGACCAGCCAAGGAATTGCTGCCCCTGCCCAATCAGGAAGCTACAACCAAAGCTGCAGCTTCCTCAGCAATAATCCATGCCAATAAAATGAACATCCTGTTCCTTTAAACTCCATGTCCAGATAAACACTGTTCTGAACTGGTCTCAAGTGAATGCATCTAACTGATAGAACCTAAGCCATGTCTAGAACCCTAGACTGTGAGGAATAGATTTGATCTCTCCAGCCTCTGCAGTATAGAAAGGTATGTCCTATGAAGTCGGAATGCTTGGGTCAAACCACAGTGCCCCAAAAGGCAGTTGTGGGCTGTTGGAAAGAGTACTGATCCTTGGTATTACAAAACACAACAAATGTCCAATGTAGTTACTTAATGTTTAAGTTACAAAAAAATAATTCTCAAATACCTGCTAATCAAAAAAATTCAAACATGAATACTTAAGGAAGAAAAGTTTATCTTCACTTCCTATTACAACCAAATATTACCAACCTTTTCATAGTTAACCAGTGTTTTTAACTCTTTCAAATAATTTCCTATGCATCTGTACATGTGTGTATATACTAGCTTTTTACATAAATGTTATGCTACTAAATTGTGGCAACCAGGCATGGTGACCTGCAGAGAGGGAGAGTAAATACCTTATTCTCTCTTCCCCCTCCCAATGATCCATTGGGGCTTCCCATTGGGTGAGAGGACAGGGAAGCCTGTTGATGTGGCTGACATAGGTCAGCCTCCTAGCACAGAGTGCAGTGTGGAGAGGAGATCTGGAGGGGCAAAGGAGATAATCCAGTTCAGAAAGACAAGGGAGAGGAGAGGAGAACATTATTTGTGAGCATTGTGTAAAGAGTAGTCACGAATGGCATAGATCCCACAATCACTTGCTCCTGCTTGGTCAGGGTAGTTTGATGGGGCAGCTGCATTAATAACTTCATGTTATTCTCCTGCCCTACCATTTCTGCAGGGAAGGGGTGGGAGCTTCCCTATATTTGTAGTGCTCTCTGATCTACTCCTTGCAGTCATGAATCAGGTACACTATTCCTGCCCTTGCCTGAAGGCTGGGCTAAGATGAATATTATCTTTTCAATGACATCCCTTAGCTGTCCACTCCATGATCCTTGGCCACCCCTCCCTCTGTCCCAAGCCAGTCCAGTCACCTGAGGATCATGGAAAGGCCATATTTCCCTGTGGAAGGATTTAACTGGCCTCTCATTTTCTGCAGTATGTAAGCAGCTGGTGAGATGGATAAAATCCACCTTTATTTTCCTGACTCAGACCATACGGATTAACACTCTAGCTGGGCTGCTGTCTGGCACAGGGTGTGAGTCAGGCATTGGCATCTTTGGGTGGAACCATTTTCAAAAACAAATGTGCCTCAAAACCTTCTATCCAATGCCCACAAGAGCACTAAAGTCCTGAAAAGCCTCTGTCTCCTTAAAAACACTCTGTGTTAATTAGGCAATGGCAGGTTTCAGTAAAAGCTTTGGATGGGACTTTTTACCTTTACTCTTAATGCCTTGCAGGTCTCTGTTTCAGTTATATTTTCTTGGCCAAACATAATTTTTTCTCCTTCCTTCGAAATCTAGCTGCAGCTTCATTTTTGAGGAGTGGGTTCCTTGGGCATCCTAATTCCTACTTCTTTTCTGGTGAGCATGTACATCGAAGCCCAATCTTTTGTTATTCCTCTTCTAAGTACACAAGAGCAGTGTTGTGGAAAAAAAAGTGTTGTAGAAAAACCCTCACCTGGGTGTGAGAGGGTCCAGGTGTGATGTGCCCCAGATGGCCCTGGGACTTTTTTTTTTTAATTTTTTTAATGTTTTATTTATTTTTGATAGAGAGAGAGACAGAGTATGAGAGGGGGAGGGGCAGAGAGAGAGGGAGACACAGAATCCAAAGCAGGCTCCAGGCTCTGAGCTTATCAGCACAGAGCCCGATGCGGGGCTCGAACCCACGAACGTGAGATCATGACCTGAGCTGAAGTCGGAGGCTTAACCTACTGAGCCACCCAGGTGCCGCCCTGGGACTTTAGATAAATCCTTTCTCTTGTGATTAGTGGGGTCTGCACACTGGGCCAATGGACCAGACCTGGCCCAAAATATTCTGTTTGTCCTAAAAAGTGCTGTTAAACATTGTTAAAATGCCTATACTATCAAAAGCAATCTACACATTTAATGCAATCCCTATAAAAATACCAATAGTGTTTTTCACAGAGCTAGAACAATCTTAAAATTTATATGAAACTGCAAAAGACCCAAGATAGCCAAAGCAATCCTGAAAAACAAAGCAAAGCAGGAGGCATCATGATTCTGGACTTCAAGTTATATTACAAAGCTGTAGTCATCAAGACAGTATGGTACTGGCACAAAAACAGACACATTGAACAATGGAACAGAATAGAAAAACCAGAAGTGGACCCACAAGTGGTCAGCTAATCTTTGACAAGGCAGGAAAGAATATCCAATAGAAAAAGAAAAAGACAGTCTCTTCAACAAATGGTGATGGGAAAACTGGACAGTGAGATGCAAAAGAATGAAACTGAACTACTTTCTTACACCATACACAAAAATAAATTCAAAATGGGTGAAAGACCTAAATCTGAGATGGAAAGCCATCAAAATCCTAGAGGAGAAAGCAGGCAAAAACATCTTTGACAATGGCTGCAGCAACTTCTTACTAGACATGTCTCAGGAGGCAGGGGAAACAAAAGCAAAAATGAACTATTGGGACCTCATCAATATAAAAAGCTTCTGCACAGCAAAGGAAACAATCAACAAAACTGAAAGGCAGCCTATGGAATGGGAGAAGATATTTTCAAATGACATATCTGATAAAGGGTTAGTATCCAAAATCTATAAAGAACTTATCAAACTCAACACCCAAAAACAAATAATCCAGTGAAGAAATGTGCAAAAGACATGAATAGACACTTTTCAAAAGAAGAGATCCAGATGGCTAACAGACACATGAAAAGATGCTCAACATCACTCATCATTAGGGAAATACAAATCAAAACCATGAGTTGCTGCCTCACACCTGTCAGAATGGTTAAAATTAACAACTCAGAAACAACAGATGCTGATGAGGACGCAAAGAAAGGGGAAGCCTTTTTCACTTCTAGTGGGAATGCAAACTGGGGCAGCCACTCAGATAACAGTATGAAGTTTCCTCGAATGTTAAACATAGAACAACTCTATGATCTGGCAATTGCACTATTAGGTATTTACCCAAAGAACACAAAAATATAGATTTGAAGAGGTACATGCACCTCAATGTTTATAGATACGTTACCAACAATAGCCAAACTATAGAAAGAGTCCAAATGTCCATTGACTGATTAATGGATAAAGAAGATGTGGTATATATACCTAATGGAATATTATTTAGCCATCAAAAAGAATGAAATCTTGCCGTTTGCAATGACATGGATGGAGCTAGAGTGTATTATGCTAAACAAAGTAAGTCAGTCAGAGAAAGACAAATATTATATGATTTTGCTCATATGTGGAATTTAAGAAACAAAACAGACAAACGTATGGGAAGGGTAGGGAACAGGAAGAGAAACAAACCATAAAAGACTCTTAATGATAGAGAACAAATGGAGGTTTGATAGAGGGAAGGAGGCGGGGGATGGGCTAGATGAATGATGGGCATTAAGGAGGGAACTTGTGATGGAGCACTGGGTGCTGTATGTAAATGATGAATCACTAAATATTACTTCTGAAACCAATATTGCACTGCATGTTAACTAACTAGAATTTAAATAAAATTTAAGAAGAAAAATTGGTTTTACTATATATGTTTTTAAATGTGAATGTGCTGTCCAGATCACTGTATCCCTTTCATATCTCCACCTGACCTGTTTCCTACATTTAGACTGCTTTGTGGTCCTTTTGGGTATGTGCCCTTGACTCCTGATTCTTGGTCATTTATTCTTGATACTTGGGGGGATGCAGAGCCTCTTAAAAATCAGTGAAAACTTTCTACTCTCTTCCTAAACTTACTCACATATCACACATAGATAAAATTCTGTATATAATTTCAGGGTACTTAGGAAACACTCTGGATCCATCCATGGATATGCCCCTCCCAGAAGTCCATGAAGCCCTTCATTTAAATGATCTTGAAAGCCACTTGGTGGCCTAGAGCTGGGAGATTCCTGATAATCTTCTGCTTCTCTGAGGTGGGGTGCACTCAGTCACAGTTCACAGATTGCTACCCAATGTGGCTGTTGTGCTGTCACAGCCCATGCAGAGAAAGCATGAGGGGAGTTGGGTTGAAGGTCCTGATACTCCTTCCCAGAGACTCAGGAAAGGATTGACTTCTGCCAGATACTGGATAAACACTGAACATATTGCTATTGAGCTGCTTCGTGTTCCTGTAAAGAAAAAAGACATTTCCTAAGGGAAAAGCCTCTTTCCAACCACATTCAGTGTCAGAAGGAGAAGAGGGTTTTTCCAAAAGGCCAGAATCAGCATATGGCTGCTTACCCCTACAAGCTGTTGATTATTTTCATTAAAAATTGCCATTGTGACCAGAAGAAGTTCTCTTGGTGGCTCCCTCCCAGGGGCAAGGTGGGGAGCTAGCTACCCCACACCTTCCACTGAGGGTGGATGAGGAGCAACATGGAGTCAGGAACAGCAGCAAGAGTGTTTGCCAAGAGATCTGAATTCTAGTTCTGCACAATCATAATGTTGGCTGGCATCTGTCTACTGCTTATCTCATGTAAAACAGTCATAAGCCTATGAGATAGGCTTTATTATTCCTGTTTTACAGATGTGGACATGGAGGCTCAGAGAGGTAAGATGACTTGCCCCAGGTCACACAGTGGGTCAGGCCAATCTGACTCTGTCCTGTAAGTTCTTATCTTGGATGCTGAGAGTTGCTGGGTGTGTGAGTAGGTGAGTGACTCAGGCTTTCCACCCTACAGTGAGTCATACTTGGTTGTGTAGGGAGGAGGAGGAGGGAGTCTATGATGCCAGCCAACTCCTGCAACATCTACCCGCAAACCCAGCACCACAGAACAGCAACTGAGGCTGGGAGAAGGAAGGAGTGAGTCCCCCACTACTGCCAATCATCCTCCTTGACAAACCCCTTGACCTCCTCAGCCATGAGCCCCCATTGTGGTCTAACTCAGGAGTCACAGGAGTGCCCTACGAGAGCCCAGAAGGGACTTAGTAAAGAATGGGAAGCAGACACTCAATCTAGATTCTCCCTCTGAAAGTGTGAAAACCCTTGGCTCTGACTCAATAAAAGTTAAATTAGCACTTTTAACTCTCCAGATCTCTTCCCTGGCATTATTTCATTTTTCCCTGAAATAACCCTGGGGCATTGTACATTTCTTTCATCTGCTTTTCTGTTTGTATATTATATTTCAGACACAAAAAAGGTAAAAGAATGCATGTCAACAATTCAAGTGGGGAGGCTGTTATTATTCCCTTTTTGCAGATGGGGAAATAGAGGCACGTTAGTTAATAATTTGACTAAATAGGGTTGCCGCATCCAATTTTACAGTTTTTTTCACTGTATAAGGAACATAGCAGAGAGGTAAATAGAGCTGAAATATCATCTATGCTAGATAGCCAGGCTGTCCATGGGCTGTATCTACCTGGGAGAAGGGGCGCCTTTTTCTGTTTTGCAAGAAACAGAAGTCTAGATGCAGCCTAGTGCCCAGGGTGGGGAGGTGGATCAAGGGCATCACTGGGAATACAGGCCAGGTCTCCAAACTCTTGCAGCTCACTTATCATATCCATTGTCCATGCCCTATGTCCCTATCCACCTTCAGTTATTCTCAGTTTCTGCCTACAACCTTCCTACCCTGCTTTCTAAATTCAATTGCATTGGGGAGAGAAAGGGGAAAAAATAATGCAAAGGGAGGTCAAGAGTGAAAACAAACATAATGGGCTTTAGAAAAGCATTAGTGGCTTCCACAGGCAGGGATAGAAAGGCATGCAGACAGAGAAAGATGGGATTCTCTCTTCCTGAGTCTCCTCAGGAAGCGGGTGAGTGCTGCTTGCTTCTCTCTGTTGATGCCTTTGGGTTCCTGGCACCCTGCCAGATGCAGCTAAAAGGTCTTACTTTAATGTGTAATTTAGTGATTTCTTTTTACCTCCCTGTTTCCCTGGAGTAGGTTTATTCACTCCATCTTGGTGAACCTTCTTTGGGGTTCCTTCTGACCTGCCTACTGCTTCCTTTAGACTAGAGTCTCCTTGGTTTTCACTTCCATTCCTTCCAGGCTTCTGCCCCCTGGACTGACAATAGTGCCCCTGGATGGTGGGATTTCTTGTGGACTCAGAGGCTCCAGAATCTGGAAGTGGGTGGGGGTACTTCCCTGATGAGTGGACAAGGGAGGATGGTGCTCAGGATGGTGCCTCTCCTAGCTCAGGTTCATTCACATCTCACATCTGAGTTGTGTGTTCTTACTTCTGCATTCCCAGAATTCATCTCCCTGTACAGTAACACCCAGATTCCTCTGGGAGTTTCCTCTCTTCCAGCATTTGCTGCCTTAAGGATAGGCTTGTTTCAGGTCCTGTGTCCAATGAAGAAACTGAGGACAGAGCCTTTCTCTCCCCACCCTAGTTTGCTGGGGACTGGCCAATGGAAGATGATTTCTTGGGAGTTAGACACAGAGCAGAGACACACATAGAGGATGACTGTTGTCCTGTGTAGGCTCTTCAGATGTGAGAAGGTGCTGTGCTTCCTGATGTCCATCTTCTGGCATTGTGACACACTCTTGTTTCTTGCCCTTCCCGAGTCCACTGTTGCACGGATTCCACAGGTGTCCTGAAATCCTCAGCAGATTCTCTGTTTTTGTTGCTCACAGCCAAGAACCCTGTCTTAGTCAGCTTGGGCTGCCATAACAAAATACCACAGACGGGATGGTTTAAACAACACACATTTATTTCTCACAGTTCTGGAGGCTGGGAAGTCCAAGGTCAAGGCGCTGGATGATTCATTTCTTGGTGAGAGCTCTCCTCCTGGCTTGCAGATGGTTGTGTACTTGCTGTGTGCTCACAAGACCTCTTCTTTGTGAACACGTGGAGAGAGAGCTCTCTTGTCTCTTTCTCTTCTTTTAAGGATGCTAATCCCATCCTGAGGGTTTCATTCCTGTGACCTAATCTAAACCTAATTACCTCCAAAGACCCCACCTCCTAATACCATCAGATGGTATGGGGGTAGTTAGGGCTGCACCATATGAATTTTGGGGAGACACAAACATTCAACTCAAAACAGACCGAGACTGATCCAACCCCTAAATTTCTGGGTTTAGTATGTTATAGCAGCCCAGTAGTAAATGGTTTCTCTGCTATTTTACTGAAGACTTTATCTGAGGAAAGGGGGCGGTGAACACAGCTTCTGGATAGTGCAACCATTTATCCTGCCCCTGAGTCTCTGTCCAGTGTTTTCCTTACCCCTCATGAAGGGAATATTCTTTACCCAAAACTGGCTGCCTGAAGGCAACACCTCCCTAGCTCCCACCTTCTGGTTTCTAAAGACAGACATCCACATATTTGTACTATTATACAAGTATAGGAGGAACTCAGCAGGAGATAACAATGATAATAAGCTTAAGGAATCTTTATAAGGATTAAAACTCAAATTCTCTTTGAATGTGGGATTTCCCCCCCCTCCCCCCCCGTCTAGGAATTTCCTGACTGTGTTGCCATGGGCAAGTTACTGAATCGTTCATGTCCCCAGGTTGTCATCTAAAATATGAAATAATATTATCTATATCTTAGGAATTTTGTGGTGGCCAATATCAAGAAAAACCTAAGGTGCTTTGTATATTTCTTCATATATAAGTGCTTGAATATGAGCTATTATATGATATTATTAGATTAGTATTTGTAGTTATAGGGTCTTTTCATTTCCCCACACTCATGAACTTTGATGATTCAGGAAGGTCCCTTTCAGGAAGGTCCTTTTCCAGCCCTTTGGCCTTCCTTTCTGTGACTTCTGGGAGTACAAAGTTCAAGTCTTTGTCCATCTTTTGGGAACAATTGCCCACTCTTGCATTGAGTGCACCCAGTTTAGCCACACACACACACACACACACACACACACACACACACACTTCAATCCATGTGCCTCTGTCTGGGTGCCCTGAACTGGGTGTAGAGCATGCTGACCTCAGGAGCTGCCCCCTACAATGGATGTCTAATCTCTTAGCCTCTCTACCTCTATGGAGAAAGTCCCATCTCTTTAGCTTCGGGCTTCTCTGTGACTTCTTGCCTTTTTCATTCGCTGTTACTGAAAGTTCTTTAGCCGCCTGCTCCTGCAACCTACCTCCTCCAGGAAACGTTCTCTGAGTAGCTGACAGCACAGTGATGATTCTCCCCAGGGATGCAGCCTACTCAGAAGCCCTTCTTGTCTTCACATGCTGGGGAAGAAACTGCCTCCAGAGACTGTCATTCCTGGGGCCCACAGGGATACCATAACCTGTCAGAGGGAGAGAGAGGGAGCTCCCTGGCATCTTCCTATTTCAGTGCTGTAGGGTCCTAATGCAAACTCATAGACACCCAGAACCCAGAATTTCAAGGAACATCGAATAATCACCTACTTTCACTAAAGGCAGACTCACACTGTTGTAGATCATGTGGACATCACAAAGTCACATGGCTGGAGTAAAAAGTGGACTGAGAATTGAGTCTTCCTTCATCTGATCAGAACATTGCTAGGAGAGTTATTCTCTATTCCAAGCAAGCCCATTCTCCAAAACCAGTGTGGTTTTCATTCTCTCTCTCTCTTTTTCTCTCTCTCACTCACTCCCTCTCTCTTACTCCCTCTTCCCACTCCCCCTTCCACCTCACTGTGAGAGCAAGGGTCAGTCGGTCCAATATGCAGTTTGCAATTGGAGCACAAACAGGCTGATGGAGGGAGCGTAGAAGAGTTTGTGGGTATGGGGGATAGGGATGGGAGTTATTTCTTGACTTCCTCCCCCACAACCCAGCCCTGCTCACTGGCTGCTGAAACCTGGCTCTGCCTCTCCTTACAGCATGGTAGGTGTTGTTCCCAGCATCCTGGTGTTTCTTTATGAAGCAGGTTAGCCTCCCATTGGCATCACTGCTTCCGTATTATAATTGGCCTGAAGATTTTGAGCCTCAGTCTATCTGTTTGATTTCTCTCTGAGTCTCACCACATACTTAGGACTTAAATAATTGACTTTAAGTGTACAAATTCACAGATTATAGATGCTATTAGAAGAAGCCAAGATTTTCTTGTCTCCCTAAATGCAAGGAGAGTATTTATTCAGGACCCAGGACATTTCTTGCTGATTTTTTTTCCACTTAGAGCATTTACATACAGGTTGAACACTTTTCGGATGTTGGATTTTCATTCTTTTGTGAATTAAAGCAAGATGTTAACTTGGTTTGGAGTCTCTGGTGTGTATGAGGGCCACATTTTAAAGTGCTAACAGACTCTTTAATAAAAGATGAGAGAAAGCAAGTGGCAGTGAAGACATTCTTTTTCTTTTTTTTTCCAGTTAAGGAACTTGGAATTCTGAACATTTACATGTAAAATTCAGCTGCAGCATATCTGGATATAAATAATACATTGAAATTTTTATGTAGTTAAGCATTACAGGAGTCGGACAAGCTCTGTAAGGATTTGCATTTAATTCTGTTTTTTTTAAATGTGTTAACTAAAAATAAACTAATTTCAGGCATAAAAAGTAACTAAGACAGTAGGAGAATTCGCAATAGAAAATGATCTGTTTAATTTAGTGCCTGTTTCTTAAACCATTCATGGGATTAATTAACCACTCATGGGGAGAAGGTCACCCCAGGGGTGGGAGGAAGAGGCTGCTCTGAATTACAACCCAGGATGTTGGTTTGGCCTTCAGATAGATATGTCCCATCTTACTCCTTCCTGGCTCTTCACAGAGCCAGACCTCCTTTTGTTAAGCAATGCCATAGGGTTGTTCCTACAGTCAGAGAGGCCACAGATGTGGGCTAAGACAGGAAGTGAGAGGAAAGGAAGAGAACCAGAACATCTGGGGACTCCATTCCCCTTGCATTCACCTTCACCTTGATTCATCATTTGGGGCTTCTTCTTGGAGTAAGACACTTCAGATCAGGCATCCAACAGTCTCTTGGTGACCATATTCACCTGTTTGGGCTGCCATAAGAAATGTCACAGACTGGGTGGCTTAACCAACAGACATTTATGTCTCACAATCCTGGATGCTGTAAGTCCAAGATCTGAGTGTTAGCAGGTGGATTTCTCCTGAGGCCTCTCTCCTTGGCTTGCAGATGGCCACCTTCTCACTGTGTCCTTACTTGGCCTTTTCTCTGTGAGCACACATTCTGGTGTCTTTTCCTCTTCTTTTAAGAATACAATGTTTTTTGGGTTAGGGCCTCACCTATGACCCCATTTAACCTTAATGACCTCTTTTAAAGGCCTTTTTCCCAAATATAGTCACCTTACAAATTAGGGCTTCAACATATGAATTTTGCAGAGACACAGTTCAATCCATTATAGTAATTATGGTCCTATAGGGGCTGAGTGTATGTGTGTGTGAGGGGATGGTCCTCAGAAAGGAGTCCTTTCTTTCCATCCCCCATGTGACCTGAGTGAGTATATTATATAACCTTCAGGTCTTTATTTCTTTCTGTAATTAAAGGTGGAAATTGCAAAGTGATACCTTTGATCTGTCTCAATTCTGGGATTCCAGATGGCCGTTCAGACTTATACTCACCAGACATCTATATTCCTGGATTTTAGAACCAGCTTCATTCTCAGTTACTCTCTAAGCTTATCCAACAATAAATGTATACTCCAGACCCTATGTTGGGCACCAGGGACATACAGCTGACCATAATCCAGCCCTTCTCATAAGGAGCCCCAAGACAGGTAAAGCAAAGTTTACTATACATATAGGTGCTGGGTTATAGGAGAGTAAATAGTCCTTCAAGAGGTGAAGCCCCTGTTAGTGAGATGGAGGTAGCACTCACTCTGTGCAATTCCCTATGCCAAGTGCCCCTTTAGCTTGGCACAGCAGACCAACCATACCACATGCTCCATACACACTCAATTTCCTTCAGTCACGTGATCTAACTATGGAATAGGTACTCTTTTTTATGGAGGTAAATTTTATATAACATGAAATTCACTATTTTAAGCATTTTCAGTAAGGTATATAGCTTCTAGTACATTCACAATGTTGTGCAACCATCACCATATCTAGTTCCAAATGTTTTTATCACCCCCAAAGAAGTCCTGTCACTCTCCATTACTCCTACCCTCCAGCCCCTAACAACCAGTAATCTCTGCTATCTTTCTCAATGAGTTTGCCTATTCTGGACATTTTATATAAGTGCAATCATACAATATGTGGCTCTCAATGTCTGACTTTTTTCACGTAGCATAAAGTGTTCAAGAGTCACCCATATTCTATACCTGAGTAGTATCCCATTTTGTTGATATACCACATTATGGTTTATCCATTCATCAGTTGATGGACACCTGAGTTGTTTCCATACTTTGGCCATTGTAAATAATGCTCCTATGAACATTCATGTACAAGTTTTTGTTTGAAGGCATGTTTTTAATTCTCTTGGATTTGTGCCTAGGAGTGGAATTTCTGGGTTATACAGTAACTCCGTGTTTAATGTTTTGAGGAACCACTACTTTTATTTTCACTTAATAGGTGAGGAAATTGTAGAGCTGGGAATCTCAGTCCAGAGTTCATGCACCAACCACTTCATGACACTGCCTTAAAGGTGATGATGGAGGTGGATTCTGAAGGACTGGAAGTTATATTGGTTGACAGGGAAAGGAACGGTGTTGTGGCCATATATGTTAAGTCCTAGAAGTATGAGAGAGCTTTTTGCATTTACACAGTGGGAGGTAGTTGAGGACATCTACAGCATGCATTTTTGTGGGATGAATTACCAGGGAAGAAGTGGAAGGAGCAAAATCCTCTTACATATCATGCTCAGAAATTGAGTGCAGAAAAGATCTTAAACAAAAGAATTAGTACGAAAAAATATATGTATGTAAAACAAAAATGACACCCACAAATCAAATGAAAAGGCAAACATACAGAGAAAAAATATTTGTGACATTGGGTTAATAGCTTTGTTATATAAAGAACTCCTAAAACTGATTATGAAAACATGTAAACTGAACTAGATAAATGGGCAAAGGACATGAACAGATGATTCACAAAATAAGAAATGCAAAGCAGTAAACAAACATATGGAAAAATGTGCAACTTCCAATATAATCAAAGACATGCAAATTTAAACAACACTAAGAGAACCATTCTTTGCCTATTAGATTAGTAAATGTTTGTCAAAATGGTAATAGCTGATTCTGGCAAGAATGAGCTGCAAGAGAAATCCCTGCACATAAGTATGTTTGAATCTTGGATGCCAAATGTTCCTTTCCCTATAATTCTGTAAGTCCAGTTCTGGCAATCAATTCTCTCTGAGGCTACATTTATATACTGTTTGCAATAAAGAAAAAAATGAGAAACAAGGAGGCAGAGGGTACAGGTGACCAAAGTTTAGAACATCACTTCTCTAGCCATAACTTATTCTTGGAGTTCCAGAACTACCCCAAGCTGAACTCTTCTCTAAATCTGGTTTGTCACATCCATTTTCATTTTCATTAAAGGTATCACAGGCTATATTGTGATCCAAGCCAAATCTTGGAAATCATCATTTCTTCCTTGCCATGGTCGAAATATTTGTGTCCTTCACTCCCCCTCCCTCTGGTAAATTCCTATGTTAAATATCCTAACTCCCACAGATGACAGTATTAGGAGATGGGGCCTTTGGAAGTGTTTAAATTATAGGGGTAGAGACCTCATGAATGGGATTAGTGTCTTATGAAAGAGACCCCACAGAGATCGTTAGCCCCTTCCACCATGTGAGGACAAGGACAAGGTGAGAAGACTTTGTTTATGAACCAGAGAGTGGGCTGTTACCAAACACCAAATCTGGTGGTGGCACAACCATCCTGGGCTTCCAGCCTCCAGAACTGTAAGAAATAAATTCTGTTGTTTATAAAACATGTAGTCTGTGGTATTCAGGTATAGGAGCCTGAAAGGACTCAGACAACCCTCTTCTCCTTCATTTATTCTATTCACCTCAAATTTTGTCAGTTCCACCTCAGGAAACTTCCTTGTGGGTTTTTTCTAGTTTATTTTACTTATTTTACTTATTTTATTTTGTATATGTTATTTTATTTCCAGTATAATTAACATACAGTGTTATATTAGTTTCAGGTGTATAATATAGACACTATTTGAATCCATTCTCTCATTTTCTATCTAGTTGCTATTGTCTTAAACTACCCATTATATTTTCACCCTGAATTGTTCCTAGTCTCCTATCACAGGCCATCCAACTGGAGGGTGCTGAGTAAGAGGGGAGGGCCATATTGAGGAGAGAGCTACAAGCAAGGCTCCAGCAGTGTCTCTGAGTTTTCTCTTTTTTTTTAGAAGACCAGAAGCAAATATCCTAAAAAGTTAAGTTTTATTGAATCTGGTATGGATAAAATGTTTATTACATTCTCTATGTTTTTCTATGTATTTTAAAGTGTGACAAGTCTCTTGTCTGATCTCCTTTCTGCAAGTTCCCCTTCATTCATATTCCTCCTTCACAATTCCACTAAATATTTTAAGAATAAGAAAGTCTAATTTTGTCATTCTCTACTTGAAAACCTACATTATGTTAGTTTCATATTTCCTACAGAATAAAATCTGAATCTATTAGCTTGACACAACAGACCCTCCACACCCTATGCCCAAGCCATGCTAAACTTCATAGGACCCCAAACCCTACCCTAAATGATTCTAGACCCTACTCATACCTCTGCACATGCCCGCTTCACGTGTCCACTTCCATCTCCCCATCTGGAAGACCTCACCTCACTTTTCAAAACCAAGATTCAACATCTGTTCCAGAGGAAACTTTCTACAAGCAGAAGTTGATCATTTCTTCTCAAAAAATTTTGTTCATGACATTTATCACCACTCTTACCGCACTGTTCAGAAATCTTTTTTCACTGTTTCTTCAACAGACTATGGGCTCCTCAGGGAGAGGGCTGGTATCCTCTTCATCTTTGCCAAGTCCTAGGCTGAGTGCAATGCCAAGAACATCAGAAGCCCTTCGAGTGCTGTTAGAATGGAAGAATGAGGATAAGGAGAGTCAACATGCACTGGATCATGAGACCTTTCTCTCCACAAGAGAAACTTGAGAAAGTGAGGATAGAAATGTATGCAGTTTGGATAACACATAGAATCAGTAATCAGACTACTGCTGGAAGAGAATCTCATCCAAGGAAAGAAGGCAAGATGAAAATTTCAAATGTTTGAAAGCAATCTGTGAGGACAGACACCAGCCCGGACTAACAGGCATGCTACTTGCCCTCAGTGATATAACAAATGCCCTGGCTTGCAGCCCAGATCTGCACTTTAGGATTGAGCCATTCCCCCAGCTGTTGGAAGTGTGGTAGCCATTGGCTCTAAGTTGAGTACTCTCTGAGAATTGTCCCCCGCCAAAGAAAGCCGTCCCCCAAGTTCATGCCCCTTCCTGAAGGCATCACTCATCCAATGACTGGTCAGTGAGGTCCAGCCCACTTAGCTCCAGACTGAACAATGTTAAAGGGTCCTCCCAGCACCAGAGCTCCACATGGGACCAGCTGAGCCCTGGTCCACAACAAAGTTCAGCTTCTCTCTTTCCTCATTCCCACTTCCTTCACTTCCAAACAGGTATTCATTCCTAAGTCACTGTCTAATAAATATATTGCCAGCATGTAAATCTCCATCTCCAGAGTTTATTTTCCAGAGAAATGATCTAAGACAAATGTTCCCGGGCTTGGAGTTCCATCCCAATATTTTCACTAGATTGGAAGACACTTCCTTGGACACAGATGCCAAGATCAACTTCACAGATTCTTAAAAATTGTTTTGTCATTTTTGGAATTTTGTTAGTGGCCCAAAGGCCACTGCCAAATAGTCACACCTCCTTACTTATGTCCTGATTAATATTTTTGTAATGATTGATAAAGTGTCATTATTTGAAGCCATGTTGTATTTTGTCAGATAGAAGTCTGAAATTAAAATAGCTAGTGGTAAACTAGAAGCAGACAAAAACATTAACATTTTGGTCTCCTCTATTAGCTAACTTTTATTTTTTTAAATTTTTATTATTTTTTAAATTTTTATTTATTTATTTAATATAATTAATTGTCAAATTGGCTAACATACTGTGTGCACAGTGTGCTCCTGGTTTTGGGGGTAGAGTCCTGTGATTCATTGCTTACATACATACAATACCCAGTGCTGATCCCAACAAGTGCTCTCCTTAATGCTTATCAGCCATTTTCCCCTCTCCTTCACCCATCCATCAGCTCTCAGTTTGTTCTCTGTATTTAAGAGTTTCTTATGGTTTGCCTCCCTCCCTCTCTGTTTGTAACTATTTTTCCCCCTTCCCTTCCCCCATGGTCTTCTGTTAAGTTTCTCAAGTACCACATATGAGTGAAAACATATGATATCTGTCTTTCTCTGACTGACATATTTCACTTAGCATACTTTCCAGTCCCATCGATGTTGCTGTAAATGGCATGATTAGCTAAATTTTAAAGGAAAACTTAAAAATTTTAAACGGAAATTCCAACTTTTGAAGGAAAGATGGCTATGGCCGGGCATGTTTTTGTCCTAGTTGGCTGAATTAGAGGGATGGGAGTCTGTTTACTCTAGATTAGTGAAAGTCACTGAGAATAAGGCTGTGGTTGGGAGAGGGGGCCAAAGTATGTTTGGGATTTTTAATTCATGGACCTACGTCCCAACTGTTTATTTGAAGCAGCAGATGTGGAGTTGGTCAGACATCCAATCATTGTGGTGTTTGCCCATGAATGTTCCATCCCAACAACGCATTTCCCTTGCTTTGAGGTTGTGGGTGGCTATGGTAGGGCACTGGAAGGCTGGTAGAATCTGTGGGAGAGTTCTTGTTAGAAGGACAGTCTCTCCATTCCTTCCTTCACTTCATTTTGTCTTTATAATTAACATGACTTTCTTTGTCTCTAATCCTTCCTGGGACTTGGTCCTCACTTTTGACCTCAACTCCAGCAGGTCCTCTTCTCTCTAGCAGTCTATATAGCTTCTGCCTCTTCATCTACATTCCTGTTCATGTTGTGGCAAATTTTCTCCAGTTTCCTCAATTCATTGTTTCATATAATTGTTTTTTAATATTTGTGAATTCATTTGGCAGGCAGACATTGCAATTATAGACAAGATTGACTATTAGGAGAAATCCTCCCCCTTTCCACCTCCCTGGGAGCAATTGAATAGCACACCACGTATTAAGTCAAATGAGCAGGCATTAGCATCAGTTGTAAACAATTTACACTGTGGAACTCCTGCCATCTTGCCAAATGCCCTAAGAATTAGATGTGGATTCCAACTCACCTTGCTAATTAATTCAGAACGAGAAGATATCCCAAAAAGCAATATTCTTTCATAGTGGTGGAGAGTGACACAGACATTTAAAAATGCTTGGAATATCTACTCTGTTATTTTTAGCTTAAGAAGATTTCTTTGCCAAAGCCTGCTTCCAAAATTTCATCACTTTCTGAGAAAAATAATGTGCTTGGAAGCATGTGGCTCTTATTGCTGCCTCATTCATTTTTGAAACTCCCTCACCTAGCACAGTTCTGGGCATATTGTAAACACTCAGTTGTTATGATATTGAATTAAATCATAGACCGCTCCTCTAGTGCAGTAGCCAATTCAGGAATTCACAGGGAAAATCCAGATAAATTCCAGTACACCTCCAAGGGTTTGTCAATTTAGGTTTCTATAACAGAATACCATAGACTGGGTGGCTTTATAAACAATGGGAATGTATTTCTTATAGTTATGGAGGCTGAAAGTCCCAGATCTGGGTGCCAGCACCATCAGGTTCTTGTGAGAGCTCTCTTCTGGGTAGCAAGCTGCTAACTTCTCACTGTGTCCTCACAAGGTGAACAACAGAGAGGGAAAGCAAGCAAGCTCTCTGGTGACTCTTCTAAGGGCACTAACCCCATTATGAGGGCTCCACTCCCATGACATCATCTAATCCTGATACCTCCCAAAGACCCCATTCTTACACTATCTCATTGGTGGTGGGGCTTTCAACATATAAATTTTGAGGGAACACAAACACTCAGCATGTGCTTTTGTAACAACTTTTAAGGATGCAGTTTGTCCAAGATTAGTAGGTAGGGGAACTGAGGAATCAGATTTTGAATTTAGTACTGTTTGATTCCCAGGTTTACTCTCTCTCTCTCTCTCTCTCTCTCTCTCTCTCTCTCTCTCTCTCATGATGCTGGAGGATCTGTTTTCAACATCTGTCCTTAACAATTTTGTTTGGTCTTAGGTACACATGTGTTTTTGCCTTTTTAAAGACTTCTCCCTGAATTCAGAGCCTCAGACCAGTGCTTTCACCCTGCCTGGACTGTAATAGAAATGGGAAAAGGAATATAATCAATAGTTCCAATTAAGATGCTAACCTCCATCAAGGATGTTTGCATTATTTAAGTCACTGAAATATGTTCACTCAACAGCACAAGTATCACTCCCCATCTTAAAACCTCCCAATTGGCCTCCTATTGCATATGGAATACACTTCAACTTCTACACCATGGCCTACAAGGGTCTACATGATCTGGCCTCTGCCAGCCTCCCTGGCTCCATCTCATCCCACTGTCTTCTTACTGTCAGGTTACTAACCTGATTCCCTGAACACACTGGACTCATTCACAACTCAGAGCCTCACACCCACCATTCCCTCTGCCTGGAATGCTTTCCCTTGGATATTTTTCATGGCTGCCTCCTTCCCATTTTTCAGGTCTCCTTCGAGAAGCCTTCCTTTATCACCTAATTCCAAACTGCCTTCCATTTCAAGCCATTCTCTATTCTCTGGTCTTCTTTTCATTTATTTATAACATTTATCATTATCTTGTTTATTTATGTGCTACTGTCAACTTCCACTAGGATGTAAAACATAGGGACCTTATCTTCCTTCTTCACTGCTGGTATCGCTCATGCCAAGAACACTGCCTGGCACATAATAGATGCTCATTAAATATCTGTGAAATGTATGAATGTCTTCAAAGGTGAAATCTAGATCTTTGTAGAATCAGGAAAAGGGAGGAGGAATTTGGAAGTCAGAGAATATCTCTGAAGGGAGCCTATCACCTCTCTCTCATCTTTAGATGTGCAGACCCTTTCTTAGCTCTGGTGCCAGACCTCTTGCTGACATGGAGCTGTAGTTGGAGACTGAGAACTGATAAATGTGTGTGGCTGTTGCCTGCAAGGTGTTTGGGGGACCCTCGGTTGGTGCTGTTGTACAACACCAGTGGCAGCGCTGTACTCTAGAGCTCATTGTGTTCACATGAAGCAATGAACTAAATTTTGTTGAGGAGGTAAAGTTTGAAAAAGCAGGAAGGTAGTTGTAGTTGCTGTTGAGCAAACAAATTCTTTGTGAGCATCCTGTCCTCTCTATTATGAGGCTCCCAGAGAGCCCTGCATAATAGGATTTCTTGCCAGCTGTTACCTATTCACACCAGAGGTAGGAGTAGCAGATGCTTATGGAGAGGGGGGTTATTTTAGTGACTGAATGGATTGACAAATCACTCTGCAGCCACTTTAATGAAATAAGTTCTTGCATTAAATGACACACACCTGCACTTAAAACCTGGTTAAAACTTCCTTCACTTGCTTTGGTATGGCTGAGTTTTTCAATGTAACTGAATAGCTTCACTGCTCATGGTTCTGAAACAATTTTTCTTCAAGCAGGCAAAAGAGGAAATAACATTTCTGCCATTGTCCATTTTGATGCTATGGAGAGATTTATGGGTTTCAAAACTCTTCACACATATCTTAGTCTTCTTCCTGAGAGTTTTGTAAACTTTGTAAAGAAGATGGCTATCCCCACATTTTATAGACTTGGAATCCTTTGCTGAAATCTACAAACCTCTACTTTTATTGGAATTTCTTTCATCTTGATAGATGTCTCTCAAAACAACTATTTTTTACATATGTAAAAAAAGTTAATTGTGGAAATTTCAGAAAGACAGGTAAACAGAAAATGAAAATACTTATGGTCTCACACCCAGAGAGAACTACTGTCAGCATTTTGATAAATATTCTTTGATATAGAAATATAGATAGACCGAAAGAAGACACATGGTCTAATATTGTGTATACTGTTTTACAACCATATTTTTAATGTAGAAAGTTATTAGATACTTTTTCTATGTCAGTAAATATATTTCCACAGCTTTTCAAAAGAGGTGAATAGTATATAGTTGTGGATTTGTACCATACTTTAATTTATAACCAATTTTTGTTGCACATTTAGATAATTTCTATTGTCTTTGTGATTATAAGCAATATTGTAATAAGAACTCTTATAGCTAAATGTTTATGTATATTTCTATTTATTTCTTCAAGAAAACTTCTGAAATAAAAATTTCTGGGTCACACAATTTAAGTTCTTTTGATCCAAAAGAACAATTAAAGTTCTTTTGTACAGCCATTGGCACCTCATTTTCCTCAATACTCATACACTCTGAGTATTACTATTTAAAAACATATTTTTCAAATTTATGGGTATGCAAAAATTAACTCAAAATGGATGAAAGACCTAAATGTAAGACAGGAAGCCATCAAAATCCTAGAGGAGAAAGCAGGCAACAACTTCTTTGACCTTGGCCACAGTGACTTCTTACTTGTTCTATCTCAGGAAGCCAGGGAAACAAAAGCAAAAATCAACTATTGGGACCTCATCAAGATTAAAAGCTTCTGCACAGCAAAGGAAACAATTAGCCAAACTAAAAGGCAACTGACAGAATGGGAGAAGGTATTTGCAAATGACATATCAGATAAAGGGTTACTAGCCAAAATCTATAAGGAACTTATCAAACTCAACACCCAAAAAACATATAATCCATTGAAGAAATGGGCAAAAGGCATGAATAGAGATTTTTCCAAAGAAGACATCCAGATGGCCAACAGACACATGAAAAGATGCTCAATATCACTCATCATCAGGGAAATACAGATCAAAACCACAATGAAATACCACCTCACACCTGTCAGAATGGCTAACATTAACAACTCAGGCAATAACAGGTGTTGGCAAAGATGCGGAGAAAGAACACTTTTCACTGCTGGTTGAGTGCAAACTTGTACAGTCACTCTGAAAAGCAGTATGGAGGTTCCTCAAAAAACTAAAAATAGAACTCTCCTAAGACCCATCAATTGCACTACTAGGTATTAAAGGATACAAAAATGCTGATTCAAAGGAGCACATGCACCCCAATGTTTATAGCAGCACTATTGACAATAGCCAAATTATGGACAGAACCCAAATGTCTATTGAGTGACAAATGGATAAATAAGATGTGGTATATATATATATATATATATATATATATATACACATACACACACAATGGAATATTACTCAGTAATCAAAAAGAATGAAATCTTGCCATTTGCAACAACGTGGATAGAACTAGAGTGTATTATGCTAAGCAAAATAAGTCAGTCAAAGAAAGACAAATGTCATATGATTCACTCGTATATGGAATTTAAGAAACACAACAGATTAACATAAAGGAAGGGAAGCAAAAATAATATAAAAACAGAAAGGGAGACAAGCCATAAGAGACTCTTAAATACAGAGAACAAACTGAGGGCTGCTGGCGGGGTTTTGGGTGGGGAGATGAGCTAAATGGGCGATGGGCATTAAATGGGATGAGCACTGGTTGTTATATGTAAGTGATGAATCACTAAATTCTATTCCTGAAATCATTATTACACTATATGTTAACTAACTTGGATTTAAATTAAAAAAATAATAATAATTAAATTAAATTAAATTAAATTAATAAAATTTATGGGTGGAAATGGCATCTTGCTGTTTTTATTTGCCTTTCTTATATTACTTATGAGACTGGATATGTTTAAAGTATTTCCGGCCATTTGAATCTTTCTTTCCTTAACTTCCTTCTCATGATCTTTGCCTACTTTCTTGTTTGAGAGTTTTGAAATCTAGGTCTTCTGCCTCTAAATTCAATGATCTTTCTTTGAATTACAAGGTAATAGATGTTAAGACAATATGTATGTGTCCAGGAGAGGTCCTTCTGTTGTGAAATGGTTCTTGCCTTTTAGGCTTTTCTCCCTCAGGCTTCCAGTCCTGTTCCAATTCCAGGTATGATGACTCACTAGTATCTATGTTCCTTTGTTACTTATACATTACTTCCTTCAATTCTTACAAGTGTCCCAAGAGGCAGATTGGGCAAACAATGCTGTCTTTATAACAGATGAAACTGAGGCACATCGAGGCCAATGGACTTACCCAAGATCACAAACTAGTACCTAAGTCAAGATAAATCTTGAACCAGGATCTCTTAGGAATCCAGTGGGGAGGTGATCTGATAAGCAAATTACATGAATGCTTAATGACTATTATAATACATTATCTTTCCCAGATTTATTTGCATTAAATAGAGAGGAACATGAAGCAATCACTACTTAATGTGTCCTGTGAAGCCAGAGGAAGAACTATTTTAAGGTTTGAAGCTTGCCCACTTCTTAAATCACACTGTGTAGATATCCACCTACTGCATCTATGCATGGTCCTGGCACTTCTGTCTCAATGTGGGTTGACTTGAGACACCAACAATGACAATTTGAATATATACAATATATTGCCCAAAACATAAAGGAAATAAAGGCTGTTTCTCTCTCTCCCCCCCCACACCCATTCCCTCATTTTAAAACTATATTTTTTGAGCAGAAAACTGGTTTTCAATTTTAATCACCTCTTTTCCTTTTCTTATGAAGCTAGCGAGTTACTAAGTGCTTCTCAGAAATGGTCTCTAAGCACTCAGAAGAACAATAGCCAGTTAGCTAGAAAGTCATGGAACACTGAGCAGCAGGAACACCGGCTCTCTGCTGACCCACTGTCTGATGAATTTATGTTTCAGTTTGTCCCAGCTTGCCTGGCCCACTGACATAAAGTGGTATATTCTCCTTGGGCCCTTAGTGGACACCAAACTTCATCAGAGCAGGTGGGGATGTTTCTGAACACTACCCCTCTAGTACTATTATTGTGTGGTGACATTTCTCATTGTGCAAAACCACAAAAATGTATCAAGACTCCTCAGAGGTCTCTTTCTCCTTCGTTTTGTGATGGCCTTCAACTGCCATCTCTGCCTTTGTTTTCTTCTTGATAGATTTCACCATTATGACTTTAAACATTTTATGAGAGGAGGATTTGCAATATTTTGGGGTAATATTTTGCTGGTATTCTTTCAATAATAATTGAAAAGAATTGCTTTTTGCAGTGACTCTCTAGTGCCTTGTCTATATTTTCTTTGCTTTTCTCTATACCATCTTTAGAAGAATTTTCTAAAGGTCTTTTTGGTACTTTAAGTTTTGTGGAATTAACACACCAAACGTAGGAATCCTGAGGCTCAAAGTAGACTGATACAGCCTTGCATTATGAATATTTTCTTCTTATAAAGATGTGAAGATTGACATAATTTATAGTCAACTGTAAATTGGCTGGTGATTACAGGAAGGAAGAAGATCACAGATAGATTCATACTTTGATTAATACAGTTAAATTTTTTTATTCAGTGGTTGGATTAACCATGGTCAAGATAAGGAAGGACTGGGAATGATTTCATATCTCCAGGGGGAAATAATCAGGCAGCAGATAATCACTACTAATTGATACCTCCCACTGACGTGTGTGTGTGTGTGTGTGTGTGTGTGTGTGTGTAGCAACAGGGAGATCATACTCTCTATATGGGCCAGGATCCATCTTAACTCATCCTGGACTTTTTCATGGACCACAGGTTTCTTCTCCATCAAATGGTGATAATAATCCCTGCTTCATAAACCAAATAGAGTAGAAATCAAGTTTAAAACAGGAGTTTGAGAAGAAGACAGTGCTATACAAATGCAAAGAATTTTGATTTTCTCCTGTTTATTGGAGCAAAGGGCTCACAGGGATCCAGAGTGCATGATTGGCAGGTCCACCAGAGCTGGATAACTAAGACATCAGGAAGGGTAGCTGCAAGGCCCCATACTGAAGTGCTTACATCTTTGAAGAAAACATTTCAGAAGCTAGAATGACAGATGCCTGAGAATCAATTTTTTGAAACACAACCTTTTTCAAGTATGGAAGGAGCCCACATAATTTGTTTCAGAGAAAGACATGTCCCAGCCACAAGAGTCAGCTCTCAGAGTATCTCGGGTGGTTTCACATCTGTGCACATGGGTGGCAAAGCTGCCCACATGAGCAGAAAGGGCACTAGCCTCATGGCAGGCAGCTGTTCCTGCTGGAGCCAGAACTATACTTTCCTCTCATTTTGTCAGAAACAAACTGTTATTTTGGTAACTCTTTATTTTCCACACTGCAGTTTCCCATGTAATTATTGAATACAATTAGCTATTCCATGCTGCATAATTACTCAGCTAGTTGTGCCTCTGAAAGATACGAGAATAAACGATCATGAAAGTCCATAGTGAAAAGCCTCCATCCAAAGAATAAGACTGGGCTATCTACCTGACAATGTGTCTGAATCAGAAAAAATAAAACTTGAACATTTTGGGTTTTTCTTCCATCTGCTATACGCACAGACAAAATTTTGCATTAGTAAGCAGAACAAACTGGCTTGGTTGACTTTTCTTTGTCATCTTAAGCTATGGCTTCCTATTCTGGTTTGTGTAGACATCTAAATGAAACTACTACGTGGCATGAAAAAAAGAACTCTGACAGATCAGAGTTCAAAGATGATCCATAAATCCAGCTTAACTAATACACAGGGTAGCTGAAAGGTCCTGCTATCTCTACATCAAATTCATTCTTTTGCACAAAGAAGAAAAGAATAGCAAGGCATATTAAAGTAGAGAAAGGGCTTTGCTTTTTGTACACATCTATATTAACCAAGATTCTTTTGATTGCAAGGGACAGAAACCCAATTCCAGCCAGCTACAAACAAGGGATTTAGTAACATGATACTGGAACAAAACGTTGCAGGAATACGCAAAACTCAGACTGGAACTGAAGACTTGATACCAAGACTTTGTCTTCCTCTATTCATCTCTTTTTATTTCTCTATGTCTTGGCTTTATTCTCTTGTATTATCAGAAAAGTTTTCTTCACTTGGCAGTGATCACGCTACTGGAAATTCTGGGATCACAACTCTGAAACTTATATCCTAGGGAAAAAGGGAGTCTTTCATGTCAGTTCTATTGAGAAAAAACAACAGGGGCGCCTACGTGGCTCAGTTGGTTAAGTGTCTGACTTCAGCTCAGGTCATGATCATGCAGTTGGTGAGTTCAAGCCCTGCATCCAGCTCTCTGCTGTCAGTGCAGAACCTGCTTTGGATCCTCTATCTCCCTCTCTCTCTCTCTGCCCCTTCCTCTCTCTCTCTCTCTCTCTCTCTCTCTCTCTCTCTCTCTCTCTCTCAAAAATAAATGAACATTTAAAAAAAGTAAAAAAGAAAAAACAATAGTGAGGTACACTGATTGACCTAGATTGGGTCAAGTACCTTTCCCTGGACCAATTTCTGGCTTAAGGAGTAGGTTAAGGTACTAATACTGGCCTGGCCTGAGTCATATACCCAAATCTGTGCAGGGAACAAGGTTTATAACCAGAAGAAGGTAGGGGCTGGGACAAGAGAAAGCATGCTGGGGGAGAGGACAATAGTAGCACCAAAGCACCCAAATATGCATTTGTGTAAACTCAAGGAGCATCTTCAGGGCCCAAGGTAATAACCCAAAGTATACTAAAGTGAAGTCATTTTATGTATGATCTTAGAATTGAGTTTTTTAATGGAACTTGTACTTTCTCTCATGACCTGGAACCTAGTGAAGCCACATAGAAATGCATAAGAATTTCAGGCAGAATTATTTTCAGAAGATAGCCAACATCAAAACCCTAGATATGGTGGCAGTGAATGGTGATGGTAAGGACAGGCAAAACTTCAGGGAGCTTGTGGTAAGAATTATTGTTTTTTGGTGTTCAAGCCAACCAAGGCTGCAGTGAAAGAAAGAATATTGGCTATTTTCCCCCACTCAGATAGAAATCTCAGTGATGGCAAACCCCATGTCCTTTTCTTATCTCACTTAAAGATAATTTCTGAAAGGAACTTTATCTCTTTCTCTAGGTAGATAGACAAATATAATTGCCCAATGATTCTCTACTTTCTAAAACAGTCACAAATCCAGTAGAGAACATTGGGTGTTTTCATTGGACCATAAATTTCACATTGTCTAACTGGATCCATGCATATTCCCAGTATCTTAGCTCAGTTTCCTCTGAGCAAAGCTTGTGACAAAGCTCAAGGGCTAACTCTTTATTAGAGAGTAAAATCCTAAGAAGCAGGAGTGAGGGACAAAGGGAATGAGGCAGAGAAGGAGGGAAAGACAGTATGAAGGTGTCTTGATAAACTGACCACCACTTGCTAAGTGTAACTCATTGCTCTGTCTCATGGGACCATCTTCTATGATGCCAAGCAAAAAGATGCTTCTTAAAATAACCCACCTGGTTGAGTAAGAGAGAATTATTGCCAGATCCCATCTCCCATTGGTCCAGTGTTTGACCAACAAGGCTTGAATGCCCTTGTACTTGAATGCCTTGTAAGGTGGGTGACCTTACCTCAGTGCTAAGTGGGGAAGTCCCAGGACAAGAAGCTGATGGTGGGCAGTGCAGGCCTGAGGCAAGGCACTGTCAGGTTACATCCATGTGAGGCTGAGTCTGAGTTCGCCTGAGTTGGTCATCACAGTGTTGGTTGGCTCGGCCTAGAACAAGTGGTCCAAGGTGCTGTGGAACATGAAGCCCAGAGAAGAAGCCTCTATTTCACCCAGAATCAGAATTTCAAACGTAGAATAAACCTTAGAGGTACATTTCTGATTAACAAATCAAAACACAGACTTTAAGGGGCTTGCTAAATAAACTCACACAGCCAGTTGCTCCAGTTAGTGACAGAGCCTAAAACCTGCCCCACTCCCACTTCTCCATGGCTCTCTAGCAGCAGATCCCCATTTGTGGCAAAATTTCCCAAATGCCTTATGAGGTGAGAAGCAAGTCAACACTTTCTAAATATTCATGAGCTATTTAACAGTTCAATTTTGGTGGGTAGCAATATGTCTATCAGGATCTATTTATTCTCATTACTTCGGTGCTGTTCTGGCACGATGCATTATAAACAATTTATGATGTGTTGACAGGACAGATGAATGCTAGGATAATAGGCTGAAGAGGAGAAAATCTCACCATTGCAAACAGAATGCAGAGATGTGACTCAGAAGGCTAATGAGAAAGATTTTGATGGTTTGTGTGCTTGGCCATTTATGTGCCAGCCTGCAGTCCTTCTAGTTTTGTGCCACAGCAGTTGTGGGTCTACCTTAGCCTCTGTTTGCCTTGGGTATCTTTGTAGTAGAACTTGTAGAATCTCTGACTCCCAAAGGGAGGGTGCCATGGCTGGGGAGCGCAGTTCTCTACAGCCTGTGAGCAGAAATATCCATGAATTCCTGATGCCTCAGTAACTTTTGGATGGGGATGTCACCTTACTCAGCCAACCCAAAAGTCATTGGGCTCAAGTTTTGGGTGAAGATTAAGTTTCCAAAAGTCAAGGCTATTTAGTATTTCAGGCTAAGTAGTCTAATCATTTAGAGCTGCCATTTTGACAAGAACAGAACAGTGTTCTCTCAAATGCTGAATATTTCTCTGCCATTCAAAGTGGTAGTCTATGTTTATGACTCACCCAGAGATAGGACGGGACTCTGCTTTCATGTCACCCCCATATACCTCTCCTATAAACAGCCCAAAACACATAAACAAAAATCATGTTGATTTTTTCCCCTCAAGATACACATTATGGGGAAAAACATTTGTTAAGTACCTGTTAGATATTATCCACATTTTTCAGAAGAGACAAAGGAGGTAAAAAGGGGTTAAGAAATTTGTTCTAAGAGACAGAGATGGCATGTCTTAGAGCCAGAAATCTAGGTCTGATTAGTGAGCTCTCATCGTCTGTGCCATGAACATTATCATGCCTTCAAGTGGCCTTGAGAAATGGCGTTTACTTCTCAGTGCCTCATATTTCTCATCTATAAAATGTGGGTTTAGATAAATTGCCTACATGCCTTAAAGGCAGGCTCTGAGGGTAAAATAAATGGATAAATCTAAAAGCACATTGAACAAAGTTAAAAGACATGGGGAAAACAAAGGAAGGGTTTTTCTCCCTTTGTCTTGTTGTTAGTTTATTTCATTCCAAAGCCTTGAGTATCTATTGGATGGTCTCAACCAGCTATTCTTCCTATCTACCCTGGAGGTGAACTGCAGTGCTCTGAAAAGCACATCTGTGCACAACCCTCCCATCTGATCCTCCAACTTTTGAGAGCGTGGATGATGCCCTTATATTTCTGACAAAGCAAGTCTCCCATAGACTGATTTTCCCAGAGCTGGTGAAAGACATGCCCAACATTGCACAGTGCACTGGCTGGAGAGCAGAGCCCTCCTCTGCTGTCTGTGTGTTCTATTTACATACACACCCAGGCTCATTGTGCCTACACTATGTTTTGGCATAAAGAAATCTTTAAATCAGAGCTGGCAGTGTGTGCTGGGCAGGCTCCTAGAGTTTACGGTGAGGAGAAGAGGATTCTGGAGATTTCCTTGTCCGCTTTCAGTTCTTCCTTCCTTTCTAAGCTGCCACACACCTCTCTGAAGTACCTTTACATCCTCTCAGCCCTGAGTTCTGTTCCCTTCTCTTTTCCTCAGGCCAAGTCTAGGGGAATATGAGGCAAGAAGGGTGGGAGGAATGACAGCAAGACCACGTTGCTATCCCAACATTTGCTTGATTTAGTTATCAAGCCTTGTAGCTGCAACTATTTTTAACTCTTGGTATTTATGTTGTATAAATCATTGAGTGCCTTGTAAGTGGCACAATGAGAGACTTAGAAAAGCTGGCCTGCTCATGTACGCCTCTCATGTGTTGAGAATTGTTCCAGCTTTTGGTGGATAGATGGGGTTCATTAGATCAGCGGCCTGTACATTTTTTGTTAAAGAGCCAGATAGTAAATATTTTAGGCTTTCAGGAGTTTCAGTCTTGGTTGCAACTACCCAGCTCTGCTCTTGTAGCATGGAAGCAATCATGGACAGTGTGTAAACGTGGCTGCATTCCAATAAAACTTTACAAAAACAGGTGGTAGCCCAGATTTGGTCTGTGAGACAAAATTTGCCAATCCATGTTTTATTCCGTCTAGTTTAGTAGATGTTTTAAATTTTTCGTGGTAAAGTATGAAAATATTTGTGCCTAAAGTTAGAGGTGATCATTTCTTAAGGAGTGAAACCATAGTTAATAAAATTCTTACCCTCCACTGCTGTACACAGAACACAAGTCACCTAATAGTAATCATATTTTGGTAAAAGTAAGCTTTTTTCGTATGAATGAAGTAGGATGTCATCAATTATCTTAAAAATGTTGGTGACAGCTACATAGTCTCTCTGCAAACTTTGGGGTAAAAACAAATCTAATTTTGTCTAAATTATTTAGACTGACTGGTGAGGCTCAGCTGGGGTGTTGGGTGTCAAATACAGCAGAAGTCTTCTTTTTACTTTCCAAAGTCAATAATCTATAAACTCCAGCTGTGTGGCTTATGCCGCGGGCTGGGCAGGTGCAATTTAGGAAGCAACAGTCTTGCTCTCAGGCAGCAATTGTTTCTGACGCTCACCAAAGCCAATTCTCACTCCTCTGCTGCTATCACTTCTGTTTCCATGGAAATGGACACCAGCTTAACTAAAACAAGGTAACTGAGGTTTTAAAACAGTGATTATTTGGTCTCAGTTTCTATGGAAATCACAGTTAGCAATCAAGGATCACTATTTACATCATGAAATTTTTCATCCCTGACATAGGATACCAAACTTTGTGCAATATTCTCATCTGTAAAATGGACATGATCATAGTACCTGCCTCATAGGAACACTCCAGATAACAAAAGACAAAGAGTAAATTAAAATATATAGTGCAGCTATTAAAAATAGCAGTATGATGAGTGATGAAAGGCAGGTAAGATGCTTCCATTAAAAACAAGTAAAAAAGCAAGATAAAAATTATCTCAATGTTATTATCTCAATAACTTAAAAATATGTATAGTGAAAAACTGCAAGTATTAGTTTGAACAGGATTCTTAATAGTAATCTCACAAACTATTTTCATCTTTACATGGTGGGTCTATGTTCAGTGTTTTATCCTAGCTTCTAGAATTATAAATTGCTTTGTGTGACTGAATTTTAGGTAAGCTTGATTTTCATATTATCTGAATGTTTCAAAAAGAACCTGTAGTGAAGTAGAATGGTGGTTACTAGGGGCTGGGGGAGGGGGAGGGAAGCCATTGTTCAATGGATTCAGAGTTTGTTTTGCAGGATAAGTAAGAACTAGAGATCTGTTGTACAGCCATGTGCAGAGAGTTAACACTACAGTACTATACACTTAAAATGGTTAAGATGGTTAATTTTATGTTGAGTGTGCTTTACCTGGATTTAAAAATGTGCTTCTAAATAAAGCACTGAGGTCTCTGTCTCTGTACTGCCATGAAATACTTGCTACCATATATTATTATGTGAAAAAAGCAAGGTGCAAACAATGACAACCACCACAAAAACAACCATGAGTGTATTTCCCAGGGGGCAAAAGGCTGCTTTTTGTTTATACAATATAAAACAATGTTTTGAATTCAACCACTTGATAAAATCACCTCTCAAGGGATTTAAAATGTCTCTCGTAAAATAAAATGAGCATTCTGTGTTGTTTGGGGTAAAGATTAGTTCTTCCATACAGGACTGGAGTTCCGGGTTTTTCCACTCTCCTGCAAAATGAAGCAAGTAGACTTAGCTCAGATGCCAATACCAATGACATTTGTTGCTGTGCCTATATATGGCTGGCACTTGGAGGGTGCTCTCAGATTAAGAGAGTAACATGACAATTGAAGTAATATGCAGTTGAAAAACAAAGCTTTCTACCAAGAAGGAAGTTGATTTTATTCTATTTGCCCTTTCTGGGAGCTGATTCACTCAGTGTTTGCCCACTGCCATTACTTTAGCTGGGAGAAGGAAGAGTGCTATTTCTTTTGTCTCTGTCTCTGTCTCTGTCTCTGTCTCTGTTTCTCTCTCTCTCTCTCTCTCTCTCTCTCTCACACACACACACACACACACACCCTTCTTCTTTCTATAGTGAAGTTATATCTTAGACAAATTAAAGAACTATTTTATGGAATTCCTTTCTGAGAAGCCTAAGAAAGAAATTAGAGAATTGTTAAAAAGTAAAACTTCCCAATCCTGACAAGCTGCTCTTGTGTACTGCTGATTAAAGTGATCCAGTCTTTCTGAAAACAATAAGGCAGAATATATCAAGGGCCTTAGCAATGTTTACATGCTTCAATAAGTTAATTCCTGCCCTGTGAATTTAACTTAAGGAAATTATCCAGAATGTTGACAAAGATGGCCTTTGAAGTGGTATTTTTCCCCCCAAGGAGGTAAAACTGAAACTAACTCCAGTGCCCTTAGGGGTGAATGGTTAGTGAATTATACATAAACAGATGGGCCTTTGTGCAACCATTAAAGATGTTTACAAAAACAATGAAGTACTTTGAAACAAATTTAACCAAGGAAGCAAACAATCCATACAATAAAAACTACAAGACTGGTGAAAAAAGTTGATGAAGACACAAACAAATGAAAAAATATCCTGTGTTCATGGGTCAGAAGATTTAATATTGTTAAAATGTTTATACTATCCAAAGCTATCTATAGATTCATTGCAGTCCCTATCAAAATTCCAATGGCATTTTTCACAGATATAGAAAAAAATTCTAAATTTGTATGGAGCCATAAAAGACTGTTAGCCAAAGCAATCCTGAGAAAGAAGAACAAAGCCAGAAATATCACACTTTCTGATTTCAAACTATACTTCAAAGCTAAAACAATTAAAACAATATGGTACTGGCATAAAAATAGACACATAGACTAGTGGAATGGATTAGAGATATATTAAGTTAGGTGAATGATACAGTCTGATACAATTCATATAAAAATTTAGAAATACACAAAGTACTTCTAGTTAAGATAGGGTAAACACACTCCATCCTGTTTCTCCCACTGAGTAGTCAGTAAAAGCTCTGGACAGAATACATGGTGTGTTGTCTATCTGAGGACTCCAAAAAGTAAATAATATCAGGTTGACTGAGGAAGAAAAGATGAACTTAAAGTAAGATTGATGTGTTGGTGATTTTCCTGCCTTTTCCCTCCCCTGTATATTCTGGTGTTGGGTCCAAGGTATCAGAATCTTGGAATAGCTCATTGAATTGATAGAAAACACTCTAAAAGAAGCTCTCCCTTTCTTGTCAGAGGTATAGGAAGAGGAGCCCATATTGGACAGAGAATAAGGGAAAGTTCCTGTATGTTTTCTTTTTCTCTCCAGTCCTGAAAGTGAAATCTGGTGGAGGCATTGGTGGCTACAGTGGCCAGGCAGGCCAGGTGAGCTCCTGGGCCCAACCTCCAAGATGCATATGGGTGGATTTGATTCTCAACAGCATACCGACTACTTTGAGAAATGAACTCTGGTGGTGGAACACCATCCACGTCCTTAGCTGGCCCCTGGGTAGCACATTTAGAATACAGCTGATTAACACTACAATACTTGGAAAGCAGAACTTGAGGTCCCAGCCACACTTCAGGAGTCCTCAGACTATAAGTTTCAGGGTGCTCACAACACTCTCAGGTTTGATAATTCACTAGAATGACTACCAGAATTCAGGAAAGTGTTATACTTAAAATTACAACTTCATTATAAAGGGTGAGATCTGGGGAGGGGAGGGGGTTCTGAACACAGAGCTCCTATGCCCTTTTCTGGAGTTAGGCCATGTCACTTTCCTGGCACATCAATGTGTTCACCAACCAGGAAGCTCCACTAAGCTTTGGTATCCAGAGTTTGTATTTGGTTTCATTACATAGGCATGATTGATTAAATCCTTGGCCCATGTCATTGAACTCAATCTCCAGCCCCCTACTTCTCCCAAGAGATTGGTCTAGCCCAAGGTTACTACCCTTTAATCATCTGCTTGGTCTTTATGGTGACCAAGTTCCATCCTAAAGCTATTTAAGTGACCACCTTGAGTCACCTTATTAGCATAACAAAGACACTCCTATCACTTAAGAAATCCCAAGGGTGGATAGAACTAGAACCTATCATGCTAAGCAAAATAAGTCAGTCAGAGAAAGACAAACACCATATATTTCACTCATATGTGGAATTTAAAAAATAAAACAGATGAACGTGGGGAAGGGAACGAAAAATAAGATAAACAGAGAGGGAGGCAAACCATAAGAGAATACAGAGAACAAACCACAGGTTTCTGGAGGAAGTTAGTGGGGGATGGGCTAGATGGGTGATGGGTACTAAAGAGGGCACATGTGATCAGCACTGGGTGTTATATGGTAAGTTATGAATCACTAAATTCTACTTCCAAAACCATTATTACACTATATGTTAATTAACTTGGATTTAAATAAAATTAAAAGAAAAAAAAATTTTGGAAGCTCCCTGCCAGGAACCTGTGACACAGAGCACACAAATTATTATACCACAGCATCTAATAAGTACTCTTTGATTAGGATGAGAGATTCTATCCTTTCCAGAAGATAAAAGACATGCTCCAAAGCCAGAAGATATGGTATAGTAAAAGAGAGAAGCAAGCATTTTTTAAAAATACATTTTGCTTCTGAACTTAATCCAGTTCAAGGTGCATATAGCTAACCAATTCAATAAATGCCTTTTTAAAATAAGAGTTACTATGCAGAATTTTCTTCGACTTCTCAAGTGTGAGTTTAGGTCTGTAGGTGCTGGTAGCGTGTTTACTAGAATTCCTTTTTTATTAGCCAAAGATAACAGTTTTGGGGATCTTTGCTTTGCAAAATGCCCTGTTGCACAAAGCAGGTCCCCAGCTGAAATGTGTTTTAGATGTTTTTCAATGTTGTTAAATCATTTTTCTGTAAGGAAGTGATAAGAGTGAATAAAAGAGGGGCATCTGGGTGGTTCAATCGTTTAAGCGTCCGACTTCGGCTCAAGTCATGATCTCACGGTTCATGGGTTCGAGCCCTGCGTCGGGCTCTATGCTGACAGCTAGCTCAGAGCCTGGAGCCTGTCTATGGATTCTGTATCTCCCTCTCTCTCTGACCCTACCCTGCTCATGCTGTCTCTCTCTCTCTCTCTCAAAAGTAAATAAAAAACATTAAAAAAATTTTAAAAAGAGAGTGAAAAAAAGAGATAGCATTGAATCCTAGGGTTAGTCAGTTTCTCAAGGTCTTCTTGTTCAATCCTATATATGATACCTGAAAATATGCAGAGGTACATTTTTTTCAACTGATGGTTTTAGTTCTGATCCTTGGAATCTATGAATGAAAGATCAGGGGGGCCTGACAAAAAGATGAGGGACATTCTATCAAAGATGTGTGAGAACAGACCTTCCTGCAGCCAGAAGAGGGGTCCTGATATCCTATTAGTGTTTCAATTTCAGGAAAGATGGTGGTTAAGAACCTGTCTCATGGCTCTTCTTAGCTATCAATCAGGAATTTTAGCACAAGGAAATTTACTACTAAGGATACTAAAGCAGATAAAACAATAGGTAACATTTTTGATGCCATTATGTGCCAGGTACTGTGCTAGAAGTTTTCCTTGCATGATCTCACTTAATTTTGAAAACAATTTCGTATGGCAGACACTATTGCTGTCATCATTCTACAGGTAAGTTCACTGAAGCTTAGAGAGGTCAGATAACTTTCTCAAGGTCCCTCAACTAAGGGAGCTAGTTCTAAACCTTAAACCTTAACTCTAGAATACGTATTTTTAGTGGTTAACACAACACTGAATTCCACTTTAATTTAATTTAATTTTTAATGTTTATTTATTTAATTTAAGAAGAGGGGGAGACCCAGAGAGAGGAAAGAGCAAGAATCCTGAGCAGGCTACACAGTGAGTACAGAGCTTGATATGGGGCTCAAACCCACAAACCATGAGATCATGACGTGAGCTGAAATCAAGAGCTGGACACTTAACCAACTGAGCCACCCAGGTGCCCCTCCACCTTAATTTTAATGACATGTATGGGTTGCTGATTTGTTTGGCCTGAAGCTAAGAGTCTTTTGTCTTCAGATCTACCTGTATACCGTTTACTTTTGGGAGATGCACTATCACCTTGGACAGGGGTAGGGCAGTTTGGGTAGCTGGAGTCCTGGTGTGAGTTGGTAGCAGGAGCACAGGTGAAAGAAACAAAATGAAACCCCCCAAATGGTCCCTAGTATCAGAATTTAATTCTATAACTGATGGCTTCAGTCTGTTTTTTTAATCTAGACAACTTTCTTAGGAACATCCCACTCCAGGGCAGGTTACCAGCTGGATGTCACTGCACAATAACTTTTCTAGATGATTAGTGCCACCAAGAATGTTGGCCTGAAATTGCCTCACAGATTAGTAACTGTCCAGGGGCATGGTAATTTAGTAAGTGAAGGTTCTTCTGGATTTTAGATGACAAATAGCCTTCACAGTGAAAGGCTCAGGGATGGGGCAATGAAAAGAAGGTTTTATAGAGTCCCATCAGAGAATGAACCCAAGGTCTCTCTCCATTTATTCACCCTCAAATCCTTCTTGTGGTATCTGACTGTACTTGTTCAAGGTGCTGCAGTTAATAAAATACACACAGTTTCTGCCCGTGTATTGTCTTCAAGAAATCCATCCAGGCATCATGGGACTACAGAGATGAATCACCTGTCATTTCTATCTTAGAAATCAAGAGATCAACATGAAAGATAAGATGAATGCATGAATCACAAGCCAGGACATGTAACAAGTAGTCAGAGAGAGAGAGAGAGAGAGAGAGAGAGAGAAGCAAAATGATGAGGTTTCCAAAGGAGAGAGTGGTCATCTCCTCTTTTTGGGAACCAAAGAAGGCTTCACCAAAAAGCTGGAATTTTAATCCAGAGATTAAAAACTGGAGGCCAACATCTGAATCTAGCCTGTAGATGTGGGAACAGTAAAGGATACAACCTGCATAAGACAGCATATCAGACAAGCATGAAAATTGTATAAAACTTTGCTCTGGATTTGTTGCAATAGAGACTGAACAGGTGAACTGAGAGATTGAATTTAAAAGGTGGGCCAGGACTAGATTAGGGAATCTAATCTGCCAAAGAATTAGAATTTTCCTTCTTACTGAGTATATGCCAGTAAAAAGGGTCCTCACAAGGTAGAATTATCCTGTAACTCTCTAGCCCTCCTCTCCAAGGGAACACTTAGGAATGATGGAAATGAAAATTATCAAAAGACTTGGGTCATTCCTGCTTATTTGGTGATAGTATTTGTGCCAAAAGGGGTTATTATTATGGGACTGGGAAATCCCCAAGAGGATTAGCAGATGCAATATTTTTGTGATTAAACCAAGAAATAAGCACATTTTAAATTGCATGTTACTATTAATAAAATGTATTCTGTGTGAACTTCACTATTAATACAATACACCAAGATTCCCAAAGGAGCTAGCTCTGAACCATGGTCCCCTTGGAATAAATCACACCTGCCATCCTTCCTGCTCTCTTCCAACCAGCCAGTCTCTGCTCCGGGTATTTCAGGTTGGAAGAACTCCACCTTTAGTCTCACTTTATTTGCATTTAATATGCCAATTATAGGTCTTGCTGATCTACTCATGGGAAGTTTTCCAGAAGACCTGTCTCACTTTGTGTAGCTCAAATCAATTATGCTGATTCAATTCCATTGGCAGCATATGTAGGACAATTGTTACCAGGTTCTCTACTTCTCATTCCTGATTTAGGTCTGTAGCTTATTTTAATCCCTTCTCTTCTTCTTGCACCTCATCTCTGTCTGGCCTCAGGTCCTAGGGTTACTCCCTTTGCCTGAGGAATGGTGAATTCAGCATTGCTACTCCAGAGTTAGTATAGAATTGTTTGAATGGAAAGCTCCATTGGTTATGTGGCTATGTCTTAGTGCCACAGAAACTTAGCCAGCTTTCTCAGAATGTAATGACATCATTAAACAGAGCTGAGAGACCAGGCTCATAGGCCTGACTTTGCCAGTAACTTTCTGTGGTGGACAACTGTGGATTGTATCCACAGTATGGATTTTCTCTCCACAATAGCATCCAACACTTCTCAGCCATGTGGTTTGGGTGAACTGATCCTACCTCCAGCTCTAGGGCTAGGCCCTTTTTGCCTCAAACGAGTCTGCATATCCCATTGCAGTGACCACAGTGATGGGTTCAGAGGTATACCACATGCACGTCAAGTGAAGGCCAAGCTAGGGCCAACAAAACCAACTTCTGGAGCATTGGTTGAATTACTGGAGAAATGGAATCCAGTGGGGGAAATATGTAGTTGTAGCTCTGAGGTGTCTTAGGGTCCATTTTGGAAGCCAGAGAATGAGAGAGGGAGGGAGAGAGAGAATGTGGAAGAGATAGGGAAAGAGGCACGCTAATCCCAATATCAATCTCATCATTGGGGTCCCAGATCAAGTTTTATCTAAAGATAGACATACCTCTGGATGATTCTGCTACATGAACCAATAGGTTCTCTTTTTGTGTAAGCCAATTTGGGTTGAGATTTATATTTCTTGCCACCAAAAGCATTTGAACTGCCATGTGGTAAGCCAAATATGGTAAGTTACTTTCCCTGTCTGAACCTCAGTTTCTTCATCTGCCACACAAGGGGATGGGCATATTAAGCTCCATTCCAGCTCTGAGATTCTGAGACTTTTTTAATCTTTTGCTTCCAATTCTTTATAATATGCCTGGCAATTTTCCCTGAAGAAAGGAAGCATGAATGTAGATCTTATTTATCATACTGTAGTTGGTGGTAGGGGTAGATCAGGAAAGGCCACTCTGAGGAAAGTGTTTATTTTTAGTTGAGGCAAGAAGAATGAGAGATGGTGAGGTGTATACTCTCCAGGTGGTGGGAACATCCAGTTGGAAATGGGAGATTTGGGAACAGGTTGGTTTGATGTCTTCATATCAAAATTGTAAAAGTAAGCATCTGTCCATCCTTGAGTCTATATGACCTCTCCTCTGGTATATCTTCCTTCACAAAGATTCTCTCCCTCATATAGGTACCTTCCATTTCTATTGTAGCTACAAATTCCTTGAGGACAAGGGTCACGGTTTCATTGATGCAGTGCCTCTAGAGTGCCTAGCACAATGCTTTCTATGGACATGAATAGTTGAATTTCAACCCACATGATGAGTAAACTTTCAAAAGTGGGAAAAAGCAAGACAAACTTTGACAATGAAAAGGAGACAGGCTGGTTGCAATAGGACTTAGGTAGGAAAGGAAAGGAAATGGGGCTACAAAATTATAGTTAGAGAGACTCTCAAATGCCAAGATAAGGTATTGGGGCCACAAATTGTCTTTACATAGGAAATTAAACAGCAAGGTTATCAAAGGACACATTTGTGTAACCAAAATGCATTCCATCTCTTTAACTATCCAGGCCATTGACGGATCATTTGGCAACAGGGGATTTGTGTGAGCTGAAAATACATTATGCTCTGGAGACAGCTTGGGGAGTTTCTGGCTTTAGCTTTTACTCTTGGCAACCTTCCAAGAATAATCAGTTATATATTTAGGCTCATTCCCCACAGGTGTGGACAATCAGGGTGCTGGGAAAGAGGATAATTCATGTAGGAATGCAGCACATGCAGACAGTTATTGGAGGTGGACCCAGAACAAGCCAAGCCCAGCATTGATCTAACCCCCTCCAATACACACATATTGTGTTTAGCATCTGTTCTTATCCAAATCCTCAGAGGAACCTGGATTCTGAACAGCCTGTGAACTACTCTTTCAACTCAACATATCCAAAATATCCAAAAAGCAAACTCATTTTTGTCCTCACTCAACCCTAATCTTCTGCCTGACTTATGCATTTCCACTTTTCTCTTTTCTAACAGGGCACCAATATCTTCTCAATCTTCCAGGCCTGAAAACTCACAGTCATCTTAGTCTCAACCTACTATTGCTGCCCCTTTATCTCAACAGTCTCTGAGTCTTTCAGTTTTCACCCTCCCCATCTTGTCTTCTTTCTGGTAAGGGCTCTGATAACTCCATGCTCTTATTTTCATTGAGCCTTAAGTGAACAACTATTAACAATAAGTCAATCAACCTTCATTTTTTGAAACAACCTCAAACTTACAGACAGTTGTAACAACAATATAAACCATTTGAGAATACATTGCTAATATGAAGCTCCATTACCCTTTAATATTTTGGTGACTGCAAAAACCATAATACAATCATCAAATTCAGGAAATTAAAATTAGTACCTTACTACAATCTAATTAATTCTCAGACTCCAAGTTTTCCCAGTTTGTTTCAGTATCTTTTTTAGTAATAGGATGCAGCTCAGGATTGCATGATGTACTTAGTTGATATGTCTATTTAGTCTTCTTCACACTGTAATAGTGTCTGTCTTTTCTTGATTTTTAAGACTTTGACACTTTTGAAGATTATAGACCCATTATTTTGTAAAATGTCCCTTGATTTGGGTTTGTTTGATATTTCCTCATAATTAGACAGGTTATGCATCTTTGGCAGGAATATGACAGAAGTGATACAATGTGTGTCTTGTTGTATCTTAAGGTGGCACATGATGACTTGTCTCATTAGTCGTGATGTTAACCTTGATCATTTAATAAAAGGCTGCCTATTAGGATTTATAAATTTATTCTTCCCTGTGTAACTTACAAGCTTTTCTTGGTTGGTGGATACTTTGAGACTATGTTGATATTTTATTTCTCCTCAAACTTTCATTTATTGTGTCCATTGATATGGATTAATTGACCCTTTATTTAAAAAAATAGTTGTAACTGTTACTATTGCTCATTTTGATGCACTAATTATCTTAGATTTGAATAGTGGAAGCCCCTTTGAGATGGCTTCTGTGCCCCTTTGGAATGACCCCATCAATATTTGAACTCCTAGACTTATATTGTACTTGTCCTCCACCTGCCCTAAAGTAAATCATTTCTTCAAGGAGCCCTGGTCCTTTTATAGAAGAATCGTATTTAGAAATGAAGATCTGGTGTGACTTTTGATACTACGGTGTCACTGCTCCCAAGCCTTCACAGTGATGAGTTAGAGAATTTATATTTACACATTTGCATCTATAATTATTTCCATATCAATTTATATATATTTTAAAACCTTAAGTTCATACCAATATCATCTATTCATTCTAATATACATAAAATCTACCATCTGAAATGTCTTTTCTTTTTAACAGGATCTTTTGCAGAATAGAAGTTTTAAATTTTGATGAAGTCCAATTTATCAGATTTTTCTTATGGATCATGTTTTTTATATCATACCAAAAAACCATTGTCTAACTCAAAGTCACAAAGATTTTTCTCCTTTCTTAAAATTTTATAATTTTAGGTTTTATGATTTTGCTTACAATTTAATTTGTAAATTTGTGTACATGGTATGAAGGATGAGTAAAGATTCATTTTGTTGCATATGTATATCCAATTAGTCCAGACCATATAATGAAAAGACTATGATTTCTCCATTGAATTGTTTTTTCACTTTTGTGTAAAAAACAATAGATGAGGGTGATGTGAGCAAGACAGTGGCATAAGAAGCTTCAAACCCTCATTCCCCACCTCCCAGAGACACCAAATGAACTGCAATATATTGGCCAAAATACTATTATTCTAGAAGTCAGCTTTGAAGCTGAAGAACCCAGGAGAACATGTAGCCAAGAAAAAAAAAATGCCTGAAAATATGAGGAAAGTTTGTGCCATTTTGCATACTCTAGCCTTTTCCCCACTCAATGCAGTGCATCCCAATTGGGAAGAAACCTTTAAAGTCCTGTCTCCTCCCTGGGAAGAGAAAGGAAAAAGTGGAATTTGTGTCCAACATTCTGGCTTGGCTGGTGGCTGCCTGAGGAACTGATTTCTGTTGTATCCTTTGGAACACTGAGGCAACAGCAGTATTGTTTAGACACCAGGTTGCAGACCATGCTGAAAAACAGTGGCAAGCACTGCAGCATGTTTGAGCAGCAGGGAGTCTGAAGTTCCACAGGCAGACATCAGGGGAACAAGAGATTATAGGCAAAGGAATACAATAGAAGCAGAAACAAAAACTCCTGAGAAGAAGCCAGGGTGAAACTCTTAGAGAAATTAAGATAGTTAAAAGCAGTCATATGTACCAAACTAAAAGCACACACACAAGCACAGAGAATATGAATACCACAAAAACATTTGAGAGCTCCCAGAATCTTCCCTTGTACAAAGTCAGGCTGTAAAGAGGCTGTTTAGTCAAATGCTCAAGCCTCAACAAAAGATCACAAGGCATACACAGAAACAGAAACAGGGATACTCAGACAAATGAAAAGACTAAAACAAATCACCAAAAACTGTTCCTAAAGATACACAGGTCTCTGAATTACTTGACAAAGAATTTAAAACACCTGTCTTGAAAATGCTGCATGAGATAGAAGAGAACACACATGGGTAACTAAACGAATAAGGATTCATGAACAGAATGAGAATATCAACAAAAATAAACTGTAAAAAAGTACCAAATAGAATTTCTGGAGCTGAAAATTACAATAATTGGATTAAAAAATTACTAGAAGGACTCAACAGTAAACTTGATGAGGCAACAGGAAAAATCAATAAACTTGAGGACAGGTCACTTGGAATTATCAAGTCAGAGAAACAAAAAAAGAAAAGAATAAAGAAAAATGGAGAGAGTCTAAAGGACTTATGGAATGGTATCAAGCAGATAAATATGGGAGTCCCATAAGGAGAAGAGAGAAAGAAAGGGGCAGAAAATTTACTTGAAAAGATAATGCCTGAAAACTCTCCAAATTTGAGGAAATAAATGGACATAAAAATTCAAGAGGTTGAAAGAATTTCAAGTAAGATAAACCCAAAATTTCCCACACCAGGACACATTACTATCAAACTGTCAATTTCAACAAAAAAGAGATAATCTTGAAATTAGCAAGAGAAAAGTGAGTTATATACAAGAGAGCCTCTGCAAGATTATCAGTGGATTTCTCAGCAGAAACTTTGTAAACCAGAAGGCAGTAGGATGATATATTCAGAGTACTGAAAGAAAGAAAAAAAAATCTATCAATCAAGAACACTATATCCAGAAACTGTCCTTCAAAAATGAAAGACAAATTAAGACTTTCCAGATGAGCAATAGTTGAAAAAGTTCATTGCCACTAGGCCTGTCCCACGATAAATGCTAAAAAGAATCCTTTAAGCTGAAATGAAAAGATGCTAGACAGTAACATGAAGCTACATGAGACTGTAAAGTTCCCTGGTAAATATTTGAAAAAAATAAAGAAACATGTAGCATTTGAATTGGGTGCATAAATCTGCTTTTAATTATTGTATGTAATTTTTGAAAAGTATAAAAATAAATATAAATTTGTATTAATGGGGACACAATATATAAAGATGTAATTTGTGACATCAGTAACATGAAGTGGGGTGAAAGTAGAGCTGTAGAAGAGCAGAGTCTTTGTGTGTCATTAAAGTTAAGTTGTTGTTAGCTTAAAATAGATTGCTATAATTTTAAGATGTTTTATATAATTACAATAGTAACTGCAAGGAAAATATCTATGAAATACACACAAAAGGATATGAGAAGGGAGTCACCACAAAAAAATTCAATGAAACACAAAGGAAGGGAGAATGTTGAACAGTAAGGCAGTAAGAAAGGAAAGAAGGGACAGGAAAGCTAGAAGATACACAGAAAACAATTAAAATGGCAATAGAAGTCCTTCCTTATCAGTGATTAAAGATAAGGATGCCTACTCTCACCACTTTTATTCAACAAAGTACTAGAATTACTAGCCAGAGAAAATCTCCGTGAAAAATAAATAAAGTCATCCAAATTGGAAAGGAAAACATAAAATTATCTTTGTTTGAAGATGACATGATATTATATGTAGAAAATCTTCAAGATTCCACAAAAACATGTATTAGAACTAATAAATAAGTTCAGTAAAGTCATAGGATACAAAATCAACCCATAAAAGTCTACTGTGTTTCTACATATTAACAATGAACAATCAGAAAAGGAAATTAAGAAATCAGTTCCATTTATAATAGCATGCAAAAGGAAAAACACTCAAAGCTAACAAAGGAGATAAAAGACTCACACACTAAAAACTACAAAACATTTCTGAAAGTAATGCAAGAAAACACAAATTAGTGGAAAAATATCTTTTGCTTATGGACTGAGAGACTTTATATTTTTTTAAGATGGACTGAGAGACTTCATATTTTTTAATATGTCAATATTCCCAAAGCAATCTACAGATTCAGTCCAGTCTCTATCAAAATCTCAATGGCACTTTTTATAGAAATAGAAAAATCCATGCTAAAATGGATGATTCATTCATGTGGAATGTCAAGGGACCCCAAAGAACAAACACAATCTTGAAAAAGAAGAATAAAGTTGGAGGCCTCATGGTTCCTGATTTCTAAACATACTACAGAGCTGAAAGACAGACATATAGAACAATGAAATAGAACAGAGCCCAGAAGTACACCTCTGTGCATATAGTCAAATGATTTTTGACAAGAGTGCCAAAACCACTCAATAAGGAAGGACAAATAGTGTTAGAAAAACCTGATATGCACATAAAATGGAAGGAAGTTGGATTCTTACCTTACACCATATTAAAAAAAATTCAAATGGATTAAAGACCTAAATATAAGTCCAAAACTATAACATTCCCAGAAGAAAACACAGGAGAAAATCTTCATAACATTGGATTTGGCAATGATTTTTTTTTATGACACCAAAAACATAGGCAACAAAAGCAAAAATGGACAAATGGAACTACATCAAACTTATCTGTATTAAAGCACTCAATGAACAGAGAAATGGCAACATACAGAATGGGAGAAAATATTTCTAAACCATGTATCTAGTAAGAGGCTAATATCCAAAATATATAAAGAATTGCTACAACTTAACAACAACATAAAACAAGTAACCTGATTAAAAATGGTCAAAGGATTTGGGTAGACATTTCTCCAAAGTTGATACACAAATGGTCTAACAAACATGAAAACATGATTTTTTAAAAATGTTTATTTATTTTGAGAGAGAGCATGTGAGCAGGGGAGGGAGAGAGAGAGAGGGAGAGAGAGAGAGAGAGAGAGAGAGAGAGAGAGAGAGAGAATCCCAAGCAGGCTCCTTGCTGTCAGCATGGAGCCTGATGCATGAAATCAAGAGTCACCTCTTAAGCAACTGAGCCACCAAGGTGCCCTCTGATTTTTAACATCACTAATCATTAGTGAAATGCAAATCAAAACTACAATGAGTCATCACCTCACACTCATTAGTATAGCCACCATAGAAAAACAAAACAAAACAGAAAATAACAAATATTGGTGAGGATGTGGAGAAATTAGAACTCTTGGTGCAGCCAGTATGGAAAACAGTATGGAGTTTTCTCAAAAAATTAAAAATAGAATTATATCATGATCCAATAATTTCACTTTGGTTACATATCCAATAACATTGAAAGCAGGGTCTTGAAGAGATATTTGTACCCCTATGTTCATAGCAACATTATTTCCAATAGCCATAAGATGAAAACAGCCCAAATGTCCACTGACAAATGATTGAATAAACAAAATGTAATATATACATATGTATTACTTTTCTAGGGCTGCCATAACAAAATACCACAAACTGAGTGGCTTAAACAACAGAAATTTATTTTCTTTTTTTTAAATTCTTTTAGTATTTATTTTTGAGAGAGAGAGAGAGAGAGAGAGAGCAGGGGAGAGGCAGAGAGAGAGAGGGAGACAGAGGATTGGAAACAGGCTCTATGCTGACAGCAAAAAGCCCGATGTGGGGCTCAAACTCGCCAATCATGAGATCATGACCTGAGCCAAAGTCGGATGCTTAACCGACTGAGCCACCCAGGTGCCCCCAGAAATTTATTTTCTCACAGTTCTGGAGGCTGGAAGTTTAAGATGAAGGTGCAAGCAGGGATGGTTTCTATTGAGGCTTCTCTGTCTTGCAGAAGGCTGCCAGCTTGCTGTGTCCTCACAATGCCTTTTCTCTGTGCCCATGCCTCCTTGTGTCTCTTCCTTTTTCTTAAGGGTGAATCAGATCTCCACCCTCATGATCTCATTTAACCTTAACTTCCTCTTTTAAGGCCCTGTATCCAAATGTATTCACATGGAAGTTAGAGCTTCAACACAAGAATTATGAGGAGACACAATTCTGTCCATAATAACCTACAAGGAAATATTATGCAGCCTTAAAAACAGAGGAAATCCTGGCAAAAGCTACCACATGGGTGATCCTTGAGGACATTATCACCTAATGTCCTATATTAAAGACCTCTATGATTTGATTTTAGGACCTGCTCCCTTTGTGTTCCCAGAACACTCATCCCTTCTAAACATATACTGTCTGGTCACATGCCCCTGGACATTTGCACATGTCTGTTCTGTCTCCTGGAATACCTTTCCTTCACTCCTCCCTTCAGAGCCCATCCAAAATGTTCTCTTCAAGGCTCCTGCTCCTGAGGGTATTCATTTCTCTTTTTTTGTGCCCCACCAGTTCTTTGTACAGCACACTGTGCTTTGACTCTCTTTTTAGCCTGCTCCCTCCACTAATTGTAAGCTCCCAAAGGCACAAGGCTCTTCCTCTTGTCACTCATACCTAGCACAGAGCCCATGTATAGTAGATACTCAGTAATGCCTGTTGAACACATGTAGGCATAGACATATAAACAGTGGTAAGGGAATTGAGACTCTCATGACTCAATCAGACTTGGTCCAGTCTTGGCAAAGTGGCAAAGTGTGGTGCGTATCAATAGTGACCCATAGGGTGACTTTTAGGTGGCAGCTTGGATGAATATTTTTTTAAAAAATATCATACACTTATTTTAATGCATCCAAAAATAAACCTACATCTTAAACCTGTGCATTCATGAATCTCATTGCTTCTCATGGGTCCAAATAAAAAGCAATGAGATGATTTAATTAAAATTATCTAATAAATCATACCACACAGGTAGTACATGGCCATGGTAAAAATCCCAAATAGCTAAAGATTGAGGAACCCTGGGCTAGTCTTTGGCCCCAGCCTTGGGCAAATTATTGACTCATGTCCGCAACAACATTCGGATCATGATATTTTGCATGATTTGTTCTGCTTTTCAGTCTTCACAAGCAGGTATGGGGTGAACTGGGGAGGGGAAATGAGGGTGTCTTCACCATGTCTCCACCTGTCCTCCTAGACGCTGTCTTCAGTTTTGTCCCCAGTGAGGAATGATGAAGCATTCTTGCAGAGAACATCAGCTCGTTCCTTTCATAGCTGAGCTCATCAGCATTTCTGGTGATTGTGCATTGTGGTATCTGCAAACAAGTGATATATATTCTGCAGACTTCTCCATCAGGATGTTTGTAAGATACATGTTAAAAAGATGGTTCTTTGGTTTGCTTCCAAGTAACAAAGACATAAGTCCTCTTTTAAGAATGTTCATTATGCCTAAAGCTGACCTTACAGAATGGAGTGGGTAGGGGCAGGTGGCCACGAGGAGGAGCGGAGTGGCAGGGGGAGGAAGAGCAAAATGGGGGCAGGTGGTAGTTGTGTTTTTATATTACAGAAAGATTCTTTGCCTTACAAAAGGATTAATCACAGGGTTCCTTTTAAACAGAAAGTTCCATGCATTTTAAAAGAGGATTTGATTTACAAGAAACTTTTCAGGAACACAGCTGCTGGGCAAGCAAGCTATTTACACTGACTTGAAATCCATTTTATGAGCCAGGAGTCTGGGGTGTTGGGGGGGGATAAAACTCCTTTAGTTTTTAATTGACGAGTGATATTGACTAGCACAGTTAGGGGCCTGGGTACTGGGCCTCAGCCAGTGTGTTTCTGTAGTAAATATGTGTGAATGTGCTGAGTGCTTGAGTATCGATTCATTTATGTACCTGTTTGGCTTTTGCTGTGAAGGGCTTTGTACTTTGCCGCTTTAGAGCCAAGCTGGCTTTCACAGAAGCCTGTGTCAGAATGTACCAGGTTGTACAGCATGAATCATCTGGCTCGATGGCCTCTGGGGAGGGTCCTGGCCTTGGACAACACTGCAATGAGATAGACTCAAAGGCATCTGTGCAGAGAAAGGGCACTGGGGGTGAGGGGGCTGCACAAGTGGGGAGATGAGATCTTTGCCTTGGAAACAAACCTCAGGGTTTCTTTTAATCCCTTTTCCCCCTCCCACTCAGACTGTTAATCGTATTCTCCCTCACAATTGTCCCATTCCATTGAGTTTTTATTATCGCCTCTGTCTTATGGAAATTCCACATGAGCCACTGGGGTCCTTAAATGGTTCCCTCTTTCTCCACTGCCTGCTGCAATGGCACAATAGCAGAGTGTCAGGTTGAGAGCTTCCAGAAGGAGAGACAGTCCCACTGCTGCCTCTAATCTCAACCAGGCGAAGAAGGCCAGACCAGGCCTTTGTTCCACAGGTTCTAAGACCCACCTTGAACACTGTCAGTGGGATTTCATCCTGGAGCTGGAAACAGAAGGGTATCGCGCATAAAGAAGCACTTCTTTCCTCAGAGGGTAAAGCTACTACAAATTCAATCTCTGTTGATGGCAAATCACTGCGTGTCCAAAGAGGAGGGAATTCTTTAGACATGGTTTGCATAATTGGGTGGGGGAGAATGGAGACTGACTTCAAGGAGCTTACAATCTAAAAGGAGAGAAAGGGCCAAAAGCATGTACATTACTCTGCCAAAAGGACTGTATGACTGTGCAGCAGATGCACGCCCCTCCCCAGTCAGGTGACTCCAGGCGACTTGCTTTAGGTGACGAAATGTGGAGGAGCCTAAGAGGCATCTGTGCTTTGCTGGACTTCCTTCCTTCCCTCAGACCAGTACAGAGGTTCTCTGTCAACTGGGCCCTGAGTGAGAATAACAAAGATGACAATGTCGATGGTGATGCCAGAACAAAGCCCCCAGCTCACCTTCGGGGAACACAGAGGGTGAGCAGGAGATAAACCTTTGTAGTTTTAAGCCCTGAGATTTTAGTGCCCTTCACTAGCACAGCATAAGCTAGCTTCTGACTGATACACTTCGGCTCTATTCTGACTAGCTGCAAAGCTTAATCTTAAATGGATCTTATCTGACCAATGTCAACTTATCTCATTTTATAGTAAATATCTGATGGGTGCTGAGGAAATCAATATAAAAACAGAATTCAGGGGAAGGAAGGGACCTTTGAGATTTGTCCAATCCGGGCATTTTATTATTGATATTCTGCTATATTTGCTTGTTTACGTGTCTCTCTATCTATCATTCCTCTGTGCATCCATCAAGCCACTTAGGACTGGCACATTTCAAGTATAGTTCCACTCTGGCACTTTTAGGTGATTATCATTTATAATACTGATTTGGGCTGGGGTTGGACAATAGTACTTCATGTTGAGTTCATGTAGTTGTGAAGCTCAACTGAAATAAGGAATTTTTGATAAGTTAAAAGAGCATTCAAATATGCTTACCTGGGGGCACCTGGGTGGCTCGGTCAGTTGAGCCTCTGACTCTTTATTTCAGTTCAGGTCATGATCCCAGGGATGTGGGATTGAGCTCCACATTGGGCTCTGCACTGAGCTTGGAGCCTGCTTAAGATTCTCTCTCTCTCTCTCTCTCTCTCTCTCTCTCTGCCCCTCCCCACATGTGCACATGTTGTCTCTCTCTCTGTCAAATTAAGGGGAAAAAAACAAAAAACAAATATGCTTCTCTGATAAATATTTATTGAGAATGTCAGTGACGGGCATAGTTTTGTATGAGGTCCTGGGGACACAAAGATCAATCACTGTCCCTGCATTGGAGCAACTTAGGACTTCACCATCAGGACAAAGTTTGGCTTCATTTTACTGTGTCAATATCTGTGATTTTAATTTAGCCTCAGGATCACCACTGACCATCTTTGTAATAGGCAAGCACACAGACATTTAAACTTGTCAATTTCCTTCTTAGTTCCCTCTCTTCAGACCTCCAAGACATTTAATCTTCAACTATAGTAGAAATACATAGATCCATACTTTATAAGAGCACAGTTGTACTCACACACACATAAGTTCAGGTTAATGTGAATGCAACTAGCATCATGCACAACAGACTTTGAAAGAAGTCAGTGATTAAAAAGATCACATGTAATAGAATGAGCTCTTCCAGCTCTGAGTCTTCAATTCCTTTTTGCACTGTTGGGGCCAGTTTTGGGGAGGAAGGGAGAAAAATCCTCTCTGCCAGCATGAGTCAGGGCTGAAGCTCAAAGCAGTTTCAGGACCAAGGGGCAGAAGCATCATGCTGGGCTGGTGGTATCCATGGCAACTCGGTGCCTGATGGAGTTAATAACCCTGTTTTTCAGATCTCAGCTGCTCTCCTCTGGTGGGAAAAGAAGGACTGGGCTTGGCTCCTTTTTAAGTTTTTATGAATTTCCCAGTTGGTGCATTGGGTCAGAGGCACTGATCCCTTCCTGTTACATAACCAGCAGAGCTGACTCAATGGGGCGGCATAGGCCTGAATGAGAGCTGGCAGGTGTGAGGGCTTTGGGCAGCCTTTGGGGTTCCCTGTGGGACACAGAGCAGTGTTTGTTGCAAACTGTCCCCTCCTAACAGATGAAGAATGGCCTCCTTTGCTACACCCCAAAGTCAAGTTCGCCTTGGTGCCATGTCATCTCCTCAACCCTGCCTTGTTTCCTGGCATCTGAATTCATGGCTGCTGAAGGTCCCGCAGTGTTTTAGCCCCAAGTTGCAGCATCCATGTTCAGATCCCAGCTTGGCCACTCACAGTTTCCTTATCCTCCCTGTTCCTCGGTTTCCTCATCTTTAAAAGTCATAAGGATGTTGACTAAATGAAACACCCTGTGTCCAGCATTTAGAGCAGTGCCTGGCATATATTACAATGGTGTTATTATGTGTGCTGCTGGGGAAGCTCACTGGGGACTGAGGCATGCCTGGGAGGAACGTAGGGTGCGATTGCAGCCCAGCAAGCAGGTGGGTGAGGCTGACACAGGAAGATGAGCTAATGATTCCATGACTGAAAATAGCTCAAGCTTGTCAGTTCCTCCCCGCCTCCACACCCACCCACAAAACCTGCCCATCTTCCAGCCTTCTCCATCTTAGTAAATGACACTTCCCCCACCCCCACCCCCCTGCCAACCCATTACCATAGCCCGTAGTCTGGTGCCATCTGTAACTCTTCTCTTTGCCTCCTTTCCCAACCAATCACCAAGTCCTGTCAGCTCTTGGATTACTTAGTTAATTCCTTCAACAAATATGAATTCGGCTTCTACTGCGTATTAGACATTGTTCTAGGCCCTTGGGTATATCAGTTAACAGAACAGTCAGAACAGTCTTACCTTCGTGAAACTAGAAGGAGAGACAAAATAAACATAACAAACCAGTAATTCCTATAGTATTGTCAGCGTCCCCCAAGCAGAGGCCACTGGGAACACAGGTATAGTTGAGCACATTGGATTTATTTCTCACTCCACCGAAGGAGATTCCATGGCTCCCCTGGTATATTGTCTGTCATTGCAGCAGTGACAAGCTGAGCATGTCCCACTTCAGCCTCCTGGTCTTTGGCCAGAAGGCAAGGACAGTTAGAAGGAAGTGCTATTGAGAAAGCAAAGCAAGGTATAAAGGGGGGCATTAGAGATACCCTGTGGGCAGATTGCGGTACTAAATAGGTGGTCGTGGTGAGCTTCACCTGGAAGGTGAGATTTGTGCAGAAAAGGTGAAGATCATGAGGGGCAGTGGAGAGGGCCTCCCAGGTGGAGTCAGCAGTCAGAGGCAAAGCCCTACAGGAAAGGTCATCCGAAGTGAGCGGGGAGGTACCAGGCCAGGCCACGAGGGGGGCCTTGTGAGGACTTTGGCTTTTACACAGGGGAAAATGGGGAGCTATTGGACAGTACTGAGCAGAAGCATGACATGATCTGACTGACGTTTTAATGGGATTGATTTGCTGGTGGAGTTGAGATGAACTACAGTGGTCCAAAGGACCAGTTGGAAGGTTATTACATGGAATCCCCATTGCTCCTCATTCCCTCCCCCACCACACTTAAAACAACACCGTAGTTCCCCTAGGATAAAGTAAATCTCCTGAACACAATGTACAAATTCCTGCCTCACTTGACCTCCCCCAGGCCCATGATCCTTCCCATTCTCCCATCTTACCTCTTTCCCAGGCACATTTTTGTGCCAATCACATCGACTTTTTATGTTTTGTAAACCCCATGTTGAAATACCACATTCTTCTTGAACTCCCAAATGCAGGATTATCATCCATGAACACTCCTCAGTGGTCATTTATGTACTGTATTGGAAGTAGTCACTCATTCTCTTCACTCTCTTCATCCCAGCGTGTGCACGCCCGCTCGCGTGCGCGCGCGCACACACACATACATACACACTGACTGTAACTCCCTATAGGCAGGAACTGTGTCTATCTTGTTGAGTGTTGAAACTCTGTGCCCAGCACTATGCCTGGGGTATAAAACATTTCCTAATTATTGGAAACAAATGAATCCATCAGGATTACACATTATTCCTAAATTTCACACACACACAAAACCACCTGGGAGGTTTGTAAATTATCCTCATTATCCAGAGGATGAAATGGAAGCTGAGAGGCTCTGCCTAGGGTCACAGTCATTATCCATTCTAAGCTCCAGTTTCCTCTTCTGTAAACTTGGGATAATCCTACTAACCCTCTAAGGGCATTGGAAGAAAGCACCCAGCTGTGCTGGGCACATTGTTACGTGTTTTCCTGCCCTCCCTTCATCCACCTCACAGACCCCTGGCACCCCCACTCGTCATGCAGAACCCTGGGAATCCACATTCAGCTGGAGTACTTCTCTCTCTCTTCTGAGAGACACTGCGGTTCAGCTGAGGTATCTGAGCCTTAGGGGTTCAGAAGCAGCCAGGGTAACTGGAAAAGAAGTTGAAAGAAGAAGCAAGAGGTCCTAATCCTAACAGAATGTGGGTTGAGACACTTGTCAGTCACATTTATACAGATTAATGGGGTGGTGCTGAGTTTGGAACATGGCTCCCTAAACTGGTCCATAGGGTGGACTGGACAGCTGGACACAACTGCTTTCCTGGGCTCATGAGCTCCTACAACTATTCCAATGTTCCTATGAGGCTGGGGTAGACATGTTGCAGAATTCAGTCCCACTGGTTTCCACCTTGCCTGCATGCTATAGTTTGATTTCCTAAAATACTGTCTCTGTAGGCAGTACTCCCCAAAATCTCAGCTGGGCATTCTGCCTGTGTTTTTCCCTGTGCCCCTCCCCCACACCATCACATCATTCCATGCTAATGATAACAACCTACCTTACATATGGCAAGGATTTTTATGTTTAAAATCCTGCTGGTCCTTTAAGGCCTGGCCTGAACTTGACCTCTTCCTGGAACCTCTTTTTGATTTCTCCTTCTTCTCTACCCAGAACCCATTGTTTCATTCTCTGCATACCCACAGACTCTTGTTTGCACTCTTTGGCATTTAATTCATTCTACTCACTTAGCAGGAAAATGAGTAAAGCAGACTGGGTGGAGGGCAACAGGGAATGGAGGGGACCAGGGCAAACTAGGAAGCACATGCCGCACCCCAAAGCAGCAACCAGTGCTGTGGTCAGTTCTCACTGACTGTCACCATGTGTGAATATGGCCAGTTATTGCCACATCTGATAGGTTTAGAAGCTAAAAATGTGGCATTGAATGTAAAACATCCCGTCTTTTTAACATTGGCAACAAGCCAATTTAGGGGGAAAAAAACACATAGGATGAGGAAAATATGGCCAAACAGCTTGTGACCCTTTTTTCACTTTTTGCCTAAGATGGTGACCCTCTCAAGGGCAAATCAAACAGAAAGAGCAGAAGTTGCAAACTGTGATGTAGTCCTCTTTGGGGAATTCCTACTACGCAGGAGTACCTGATGAGCCTAGTCTCACCTTAGTACTACCAGGTCACTTCCCAGAAAGGGCCCATGTGAGGTTTAAGGAAGCTGGTGCTTGGAGTGTGAAGTGCTCCATAACTGGTGTTGTGGTTCAATGTCTAGCACACAGTAGGTGCTTAATAATTGTGGAAAGGATGCATATTCTGTGAGCACATTCACTTGCTCTAGAGCAGCAAGGAAATTGGTGCTCTGATAAGGAGTTCAGAAGAGTGGGGCCAAATTTTGGCTTTCTCTATTTTCAATATGTGGCATTGAACAAGTTATGTAACCTCCTTAATTCTGTTTCATCCTCTGAAGTTAGGCTGATAAAGAGATAATGTGCTTAAAGTCCTGGCACATCATAGACAATTAATAGTAGCTCTCAAAATGGAGTTTGTGTTTGTGTGAGAAGTGCTTTGTTCATGGGTTAGCATGTCACCCAAGTAAGGCCAATCAGAACCATGGCCATCCTTTACTGGGATTGTTGCTGAAATATTAGCAAAGAAAGCCTCTGTCTCAGGGCGGCTCTACCAGCATGATGCAAGCTTGGGAAAGGGAGCTGCTGGGATCCATCCTTGTAGCATGGAGTAAAGCAAAGAAACCAATGTCTGTCAGACAGTAGTTTTGGGACATTTTGATCCAGTGATGCCTGACTACCACTAAGCTTCTCCATCACAGGGACAATATGTCCCCTTCCTTGCTTAACCCAATTCCAGTTGGGTTTCTGTCATCTGCATTCAAGAGTTCTGACCAGTATAAACCTGTCTAAATGAGAAAGGGGACCTCAGGAAGACTGACTTATTTCTAAATGTACATGCTTGCTGGAGATTTGAATGAGTGGTTTTTGTGTCAACCACTGGTCTGCATTTGTGTAGCTGATAATTTATGGGTAGGACACAGTGGCTTTCAGAGGGGTCCAGTTTATTCATGTAGAGGGTTAACCTATGATTGTCCCGCCTTCCCAGTCAGAACAGGGTGGGCAGAGGCCGTGGGAGTGGTGTGTTTGTATGAGTTTGAGGTGAAGTTGGTTTTACAGATTCCTGACTCTAAGGCCTTAGGAAGCAAGAGGGTGTCTGTTTTACAGGACTCGTGTCACAATGAGAAGTGACAAAGAAGCTATGATGATGTGGCAACACGGTTTGGCAGCCAAGTGCTGCCCCTGGCAACTCTTAGCACCCTGGAGAACCTTTTCCAAGGTGGACAGGAATCCTTGTCTGTCCTTAGCTGCTCTGATTCCTCATTAACATGCAGGCTTTCATAAGCTGTGACTCCAGGTCAGTCATGAGGGCACAGCATCCATAACCTTTGCCTTCAGTGCCCTGGTGTGGCCAAATGGCAGCTCATAGGCATTTCTGAAGCGTTCTCGTGTGTCTCTATCCACGGACATTCTCCGCACACTACCCTGTGCTCTGCCAAGGGAGCTAAAATAAACCCTTGTTTTACCAACCCTCTGAGGCATGGCTGACACAGTGTGCTGCGGCAGAAGAACAAGGTTGAGTGGAGGTGGGGCAGTGCAGGGAGAAAGGAAGGATTGCATGCTAACTCTCTCCCTCTCAAAAAGGACTTGGCATGAAGCCTGTATTTCAGGATTATTTTGACAGTTCTGGGCCAAGAGTCATAGGACTGTAGCTGTAGAAAGCACAAGAAACACATTTTTTGTTATCCCATCAAAATATTCCAGGGGAGCCAGGTTGTTGGGGCAAGTTTTATGTCATTGTTGGCATCAAAGGATAAAAAAGAAATAAATGATGTGGCTCACGTGCTGGAGCTGTCATCACAGGAGGGAAAAGGAACCTTTCCTGAGCCCCAGCCACAGCGACAACAAATATTTATTGAGTGCTTTGCATGTGTCAGGCACTTTTCTCAACACTTGATAGGCATGAGTCAGTGACCCCTCTGCTCAACTTCTGAGGCAGGCCACTCTTATTATCCCATTTGAAGGATGAAGCAATGGAGGCTCAGAAGGACCAGGTGATGCACCCAGGGTTCATCACAGTAAGTGGTGAGGGTGAGATCTGAACTGGCTTGTCTGGCCCAGAACTCATGCTCTTACTCACAATGCTGAGATGCTCTGACTGCAAGGAGAGGGGTCTTTCCTTCCAGTCCCAGGATCTGTGCTGTGAGTTACATGCATTAGCTCATTTAATCTTTGCAATAGCCCTGAGGCATAGATATTATTAGCTCTGTCCTACAGAAGAAAAAACTGAGGTCTTAAGAGGCTGAGTGATGCTCAGGATCACACCATTTATAAACAGCAGAATCGAGGCACCCTGCTGAGTTTCCTACCTCCAAGTCCAGTGATTTTTCCACTGATTTTTACCCACATGGAAGGCAGAAAGGAACCATTGTTCCAGTCAGAGCTGAATTCAATATAGAAACAAGCAGAGAGTATGTATTTGTTCTATTCCTTTCTGTTTTTGATCCTTTTTCTTAGACATGGACATATATAACAGGTTTTCTTTCTGGACCAGGGTGCTCAGAGCAGGGCACTCTCTTAGATGAACTGCAAGCAATGGTAACAGACTTGGGCTAGATTGAATTAAAAAGGATTCACTGGAAGGGTATGTGCTTTATTATTATTCATTGAAAAACCATTGAGCACCTAATATATGGCAGGCATTATCCTAGGTGTTGAGATACTTCAGAGAAAAAAAACAAAGATCCCTGAGCTTGTAGAACTTAGTCTCTTGCTGGAGAAGGGAAAGGGCTGCTGTGGAGAAGGGAAAGGGCTGCTGGGAAGACAGATAGTAAACAATAAGGAAAAATAAGTAAATTATAGGATATATAAGAAGTGATGTTATATAAAACAAATAAAAGTAGAGCAAAGCAAGTGTCAGAGGTGGCACTTTTAGCAGGGAGACCAGGGCAGGCCACACTGAGAAGGGGAATCTTGAAGTTGGTGAGGGGTCAGACATGCCAGTCAGAGCTCTGGAAGGCAGACACATGCCTGGTGTGTTCCAGGAGCAGCAAATGGGGTCATGTCCTGGCACACAGTGAGTTGGGAGAGGGTGGCAATAGAGGAGGTTGGAGAGATAAAGGGGCCTCAAACTATGTGGGCTCTTACTGGCCATGGCAGGGACTTTGCATTTTACTCTGAGTTAAATGGTGAATGTGGAGGTGTGTACAGAGGAGCGATATGCTTTGAATTTCACTTTGGGAGATACACTTTGGGAGATTAGGCTGTAGAAGCAAGAAGGCTGATTGTGAGGCAGTTGTGGTAAGTCCTGTAAGAGATGATGGTGGCCAGGAGGTGGTGAGGGGCTGGATTCTGAATAGACTTTGAATATACTTCAGGATGGCCTTACATGTTGCCTGTGGGGGACGAGAGAAAGACAAAAGTCAGAGATGGCTCCAAGGTCATTGGCCTGAGTGACTGGAAGAATCAAGTTGTTATCCAATGAGATAGGGAAGGCTGTGGCCAGAGTAAGTTTAAGGGGAAGATCAGGAGCTAGATTGGAGTTTGGGGTGTCTGCTAATCTTCTGAATGCAGGTGTTGGATATATATGTGGAGTTTGAGAGAGGTCTGGGTGGGAGATGTAAATAGTTCACAAAAATCTAAGTGATTATGAAAAACTTTGGAAAAGACAGGAACTATGGCAATTTCTTAGGAGCAAGAACACCAGGGATTTTCCCCTAAGGAAAATCAGAGTGTTCTGAACATGTAAGGTAGACAAGAGACAGAGCACAAGGAGCACTCAGAGATGTCCATGGCAGGGCCATGTTCTGGGCATCACAGACATTTCTTGCCAAGTCTTCCTGCTATTGTCAAATGAAGCTAAGTGATGTTCCTGACAGCCTGTTTTCCCATCTATTCAGAAAAATCTCCATGTCTGGGTGAAGAGTGATGGCATATTTAGGCTATCTTATTAAACACTGTTTATCTCCTAAAAGCAGTCAGCAGTGTGTTTAATCAAATTCAAGGCAGATGTGATTTGCAACCTCCAAAAGTCACTTTTCATTCTGCTTTCTCTCCCTTAGGGAGAACCAACCTCTCACCCTCACCGTGAATCCTGGAGGAAAGTGACGGGCTAATAATGGGCATCTCAGTCATGGGGAACAGAATGGAAGGGATCACCCCTCACTTGTCCCTGACAACCTTACCCTTTGTCCTCAGAGTCCTGGTACTTTGGAAATAGAAAGGAAAGGGGGAATCCAAAATAAAGGTCAACAATGTCTGAGTTATTCTTATTCTTACTAAACCATGGAAGAATCAACTCACTGCTTTTCCCATCTAGGAACTTCCCACCAGAGATCATTTCCCTTTTTACTCTTGAAGAAATGTAGCCAATAAATCTAAGCTCCTGTGTCTTCTTGCCCACAAATATCTGAGGTAAACTCTATCCTGATGGCAGAGGCTAATTGTGTATCCCCAGCCCCATTCCTATGTTGAGATTCTAACCCCTAGTACCTCCAAAAGTGACTGTATTTGAACATAGAGACTTTGAAAATGTATTTAAGTTAAAATGAGATTATTAGGGTGTTTTCTATTCCAATATGACTAATGTCCTTATAAGAAGAGAAAATTTGGATGCAGACCTGCACAGAGGGAAGACCGTGTGACTACACAGGGAATGGTGGCCACCTGCAAGCTAAGGAGAGAGGCTTCACAAGAAACCAGCCTACTGACACCTTGGTCTCAGACTTCAAACATCCATGATTGTGAGGAAGTACATTTCTGTTGTTTGAGCCACCCATTCTGTGCCCCCCTTTTTGTGGCCCTTTGTTATGGCAGCTCAAAGCAAAGTAATATACTTCATTTAAGGGTTAAAGACTGCTTTGACCAAACCCTAAAGTTTAACTGTTCAAATTTTCCTTTTCTTATGAGCGATGATAAGAAAGGCCAAAGATTTCCAATGTAGTCCTGAAATGAGATACACCCAGTTGTGTTGAAAGGACATTTTTAAAAAGGTCAACGAATTATTAGAAAACATTTGTGACTTAATGTTTAGAAGATGTTTTCAAGATAATTTTGTCTTAATAGCCTAAGCAAGGAAAATATTTATAGATATTCCCTGAGCGGGCAAACTCACGGGACATCTTTGGCAGTGTTTAGACATCTCTGCACACTCCACGGTAATGTTTCATTTTCTTCCAACAGTCACCTCATCTGCTTTTCTTTAGGAAATGTTTGCTGAGGGAGAAAAAAAAAATCTTCCTCTTGGAACTAAATGATTTAGTGTTTGGGATGCTGGCCAAATAAATGTGAGTCCAGGAATATATTTAACCTTGAAAATGCTTTCATTTCAAACAGAAATGCAGCCCGAGGGTGAGAGGGTGTCTTATTGCCTCCAGAAATGCTGTGCTGGTCTATACTCCATTCAAGAAATATTTATTGAGTTCTTAGCATGTACCAGGCACTGTTTCAGGTGAGCAGTATTTAGTGTCATGGACACGGAGTCTACAGGGAAAAAACAGGTGACTAAGTGGACAATTATAACCATGTGTGATAGATGCTGCAATAGGAGTCATGAGGTCTGGAATATTAGGGGAGAATTCTTGGAGCAAGTGACATATCAGCTGATCTTAAAGACTGATGGGGGTGCGCCTGGGTGGCTCAGTAAGTTAAGCACCTGGCTTTTGATTTTGGCTCAGGTCATGATCCCAAGGTTGTAGGATCGAGCCCTGATTCTGGCTCTGTGCTGAACATGGAGCCCTGCTTAAGATTCTCTGTCTCTCTCCTACTTGTGGTCTCTCTCTTTCTAAAAAAAAAAAAAAAAAAAAAAGGACTGGTAGGAGGAGTTAGCAGGCTAAGAGGCAATGAGAGATCATGATAGACAGAGACATGTAAGGCTTTTTCAGAGAACTCAAAGTAGAGCAGTATGACCAAGTGTCTGGACACCTAGTAGTGAGAATCTGTTTGTGTTCAAGGTCAAGTCTGAATTCCTACTAAGAAACTTAGGTATCTAAGAGAATGGCTGAACCATTTACTTTCCTTTCTTTCAATTTTTTAAAGTCTTCCTTCCCTCCACTCACTTTCTGTCTAGAGCCCGATGTTCCATTCTGCTTTCACTGTACTGCTTTGGGTACAAACGGTCGCAAGTCACCAAGCAGTATCAGTAATTGAGACCATCTCTGAAAGAAATGACTTTCTGAGATGAATTTGTGCTTTATTTCATTGTCTCCTGTTTAATCTTCACCTTGTAAGATTCTTAAATAAGAATTTTCCTTGTCACAGAACAACCTGTGGTTAAAAATCCTCATTGTTTTCGTTCTTCTTTTCTATGCCTCAGGCAGCTTCCTATGAATGTGTGTACACAAAGAGAAATGGACATTTTTCTGTCTCACTCAGAGGCTCTGGGTTTCATTCCTAACATTCAAAAAGAACCATGCACAGCAGGGTTCCCTAGAGCTGGCCCATGAATCTCCAAATGCATCCAAGGGTAGAGGTGCCTCACGTTAATATTAATAGGCTTCAGTTGGCTCTCTAGAGGAATTTTCAAATTCCTGCCTCCTTTCTTCTCCCTAGCCCTCATTGATTTTTTTAAGTTTGGATTGCTTAAATCAAATATAGAAAAAGCAAATTTGTCTCTTGGAGGACAGTTTGTGTTTCTCAACTCTTTCAAGTCCTCCTGGATTGGTGCTGCCACTAGTGCAAATTTCAGTATTTCTTTTTTCTGCTTCTTCTCTGTGGAAGGAGTCTGCGTGTGAAAGAGCATGTAGAGCCAAAAGGTCAGCCTGTGCTTTCTGAGAGAAAACAGGGCATTTTCCCACAATGCCCTTTTGCAATGAGGAAGAATAGAGATACTCCCACTTTTGATGCTTAGATATGATATAGAAGGTCTTTCAGAAATATGAGAGTATTCACTGAGGCTTCAATATTTGTGAGAATGCCCTATGAATTCTTTACATTCTGATTCTTCTAAATTATTTAAGGCCAGAGAATAGTTTGTGTAATGTGGTAAAATAAATCACAGAGGTACAAAGAATTTGTGGAGAAAATTCAGAGTGTATTCAGAAAAGTTAAAAGACTACCATAGGGCAAGTTTCTTAAAGGATATCCAAATTGCATAAGATTGTCTATTCTTCCTGGAAGACAAGCTCAGAAAGTCAACAAATGTTAATATACCAAATATTTATTGAGTACTTATTTTGAACAATAGTTTGTAGATAGTTTGATTCCCTTTTCCCTGGCAGAAAATGCAAGGGGATAAGCCAAATAACTATTAATTCTCAAAAGTGTTTGGTAATATGGTCAAATACAAGCATCACAAAGATTGTTATCCTTATGTCATTAAAAACCAATTCAAAAACATAAAGGGGAAAGAATCTCATTCACAAAAGCAAGAAAAAACCAAATATGCCTAAGACCTACATAAGAGAAATACTAAAATTTATTGTGGACATAAAAGAAGATCTAGACAAATGGAGATACATACCATGCTCTTAAGAAATCTAATATGAATTCTTCCCAATTAAAATAAAAACTCTCAATTATAAAATCTCAATTAAAATTACAATGGAAAACTTAAAAAGTCTTACCTATTACATAATGTCAGTATCCAAAAGTTGCCAAAAACAATGAGAAATAGTTTGCCATATAGCCAAATTGTTTACAAGCCATTTCTAATGAATGACAATGAAAGTACTACAAATAAAAAACAATGGCAGATGGCCAGTATGGTACTCAGAGGAAAATGTGTAGCTTTAAGGACATACACTGGAAGCTGAGAAATACTGAAAATTAATGAACTCATATTTAACATAAGAAGTCAGCAAAATAATAAGTAAACCAATGAGTAACTTTTAATAAAGTTAAAAGGCTAAATAAAATTAGTAAAAATTAATTTCTATTAATGAGATAAAAATAACTAAACTTGATTAATAAAATCAAATTGAGTTGAAATTTTAAAAATACCTTATAAGACCAATAATCATGCAAGGAATTGGGAAGGCAATGGAAGACATATCCCTAAAAGTATACTAAGTCCAATTAATTTAATAAGTGAGTTCTACTAAATCATTAAGGAATGGGTAATTTCTGTTATCATTTTTTATGCAGATTCAGTGGCCGTATTCACATACACACGCTTTCAGGATTATAGAAAATGATGTAAAGGGTTATAACCTATTGTCTGAATTTATCAGAGTATTAAAATATTTCATGCAATATTATACAATCTTACAAAAAATGAATGACATAAGTCAATATTGGTCATGAACATGCATGTAAAAAGTCTGAGTTGGAGATGTTGGCTGGGAGAAATCAATGCAGGAATGATAATAAAACCCACTCCTCCATGAAATTAAGCATTGAGTTAAAGGTATGCTACATCATGACCAAGTATGATTGATGGATGCCTCAAGACTTCTACTTCAGTAACTGATTAAAGAATAAACACTTTATGATCATTTCAACCAATTCAAGAAAAAAAGACAATATAAAACCAACACCTATGTCTTTAAAAAAATAATAGTAAGCTAGAAATAGAAGGAAAATTCCTCAATTTGATGGTGTAGCCAGGAGAAACCTCTAACAATCAGAAACAAGGTCAAAGTGTCTACCAGTGCTATGAATATTGCCAGTGGAAAGATGTGTGGAAAGTGAGGAGCAAATTTGGGAGATAAAGACGTGTGCTTAACAGAACCTCATCCTCTATTGGATGTGGTTTGGGTGAGAGATAAGTAACTATGAGATGAAGTTAAGCTTTCTGGCTTGGGCCCCTGGCTGGGATGGTTATTGGTAAGATCAGGAGTACAGTAAGAGCAGGTCTAAGGGGGCTGAGAAAGAAAGCTTAGGATATGTGGTCTATAAGAGCCCCATTTGAGGTGGCATTTGGAGAAGGGATCTTAAACTTGAGAGAAGTCTGAGTTGGAGATATATTTTAGAAGTCAGCATGAAAATGATTAAAGGAAGACACAGGCCTAGCTAAGATTGCCCAGAGAAGTAGATGACAAGACTGCAGTCCATGATATAGCCAAAGCAAACAATTGGTATGTTTCAAGCCTTCTGCATTCCCTCATCTCAGTGCATTTGCTGCCTTCACCAAGGATCCCTCACCCCCATCCCCATTCCAATTTTCCTTGACCAGCTCTTACATGTTCATCTTAGTTATCAACACTTCCTTCCCTGATCAAACACAATAAGGTTGGGTCCCACTTCTGTGCTCCCACTGGGTCAGTGATTTCACACAGAGTGCCAGGTTTCTACTACAAGGTTGTGTAACAAACTGACAAATGTCAGTAGCTCACAATTAATTATATTTAATTTCCATGCTCATGGGTAGAGGTGTTACTGGGGGCAATTTTGCTACAGACTACAGTTGGCAAGGTTTGTTCCTCATGTCTCTCATTCGAGGACACACTCTTTATCACTGCAGATGGCAGAAGTACAAGAAGCCCAGCAGCGTGAGAACACTTAAAGCCTCTACCTCCTCACGTCTGTTCACGTTCCACTGGCTGGAATGTGAACCAAGCCACATAGTCAAGCCCAAAGTCAGAGGGGCAGGGAATACCCACAGCACATATTCCTAAGGCAGAGGGCATGGCCATACATACAATTTCATTATAGGAGGAGAGTGAAGAGTTGGGGACAACAATCCAATCTGCCACATCAATGTCAAATGTTATGACATTGGCCTGTTCACTGGTCTTCCCACTAAATTCTTAGTGCCTTCGGGGCCGGACTCTGGGTATCCTGCTTATTACTGAGTCCCCAGTTCTGACCTCAGTGCCTATTCTGGTGTGTAGTGATGACTCATGAACAGTTACTCAATGAAGAACTGGATGAAGGTGCCCCAGAGCCAAGGTGGGAGAGTGTTTCAGGAAAGCAGAGAGTGATCAACCCCTGGGAGACATCAAGACTGGAAAGTGCTCTTTAGATTGAAAAATTACAAATTCATCATGGACTTTGGAAAGTAGTTTCAGGGAAGTACCAGGGTAAAAGAGGCAGAAGTCAGACTGCAGGGGCAGGAGCAGTGAGTGGGTAGCAAGTAAGTGTAGGTGGTGAGTGAACGGCTTTTCAACCCTTGGTGAGGAAAGATTAGGTGATAATAGATTATAATCAGTGAATGGGTAAAGGAGTTTTTTAATGATGGGAGAGATTCAAAAATGTTTATAGTCTAAAGGAAAAGGGCCGGCAGAGGGAGAAATTAAAAACAGCTGTGAGAGAGAGGGTGGTTAAGAGAGGGAGGAACTTTAGGAAGTGGGACAGGGATGAGATGCAGAGCGTAAGCAAGGGTGTGTGTGTCTTAATGAACATCTGCCATGTTTGGGGCGTTCAGCTTCTAGCCATCCTCCTGTGCTGGAGAAAGTCCCTCACTGAGTATGGTCTTGAAGGAGGCATTGCCCTGCCTCTGGCTGTGGAAGCTGAGGACAGTGCTTCCCTTCTTCTCTCCCTCTGACAGTTAGTGCACTGGCTTGTGACTTGGGCTCAATTAGACGCCCCACCAGCCTATGAATCTTGAGGGAGGGACACACAGATGGGTGGCCCACTAAGACTCTTTCATGGCAGTGATGGCTTCATTGCCAGAAACTCTTGTGCTTCCTCTTTTTGGTCCTCAGGGGCTGCCTTAATTAGAAGCTATCTCTTGTTTCTGCAAGTCCCTATTCTCCTTCCAGTATATTATTGTCTCTCAGTTTGTCTTATGTTGTTGGTGGTTGTTTCTGTCTCCTGCATCCTAATTATTCCTAACAGAAGAATGAGTGAGGTGTTGTTGGAACTGGAAAGAGTTCTGTGGACCATGAAGTCTAGATGATGAGGGAATGGATCAAGAGGCCAGAATGGGCTGGTGCCCTAACTCCTGTTCATTCTGGTTGACCTCTGTCATGTGAAGATGAACAGATGCTCACTGGAAATATTTGACAGTGTTTTCCAAATTTCAGTCTTTGATATACCACTTTCCAATACTTGCCATGTCCGTATGGCACCTTATGTATAAATACATTTTTATGTGCTACCACATAATATTTTCTTTAAATTGATTAGATTTTTATTTAAATACATTTATTTAGAAATCATGATTCCAATCAAAAAAGCAGAATAACGTTGCTTTAATTAAAAACAGATACAATAAAAAAAACAAAACAAAAACAGATACAATCAAACAAAATAATGTTATTAACTTCTCCATGGATATTAATGCATGATGAAGGTTCTCATCCAGAACTCCCTGTCTATTAAAAAGGGAGATTATCAAGTGTTGTTAAAATCATTAATACCACTGAGACTTTCTTCTTGACTTAATCAGATGCACTGATGTAGAAGCAAAAAGGAACTGACTTTCTCACTCTGTGATTTAATGTTATTTGAGGTTGAGTCAGTTTACCCTTAAATCATCTTACATATCAGTGGTGTGCATTTCTTGATGGGGGAAAGCAGGTTGAGCAATATGCATGAGTGCATGGAAAATGTCAAAGGGACGCACCAGAATATTTGTAGTATTGGACTGATCAGGGGAGATTTCAGGGAGAAGGTAGAATGTGAGTTCTGAAAGATAGAGAGGAGAGAAGAAGTCATTTCTGGCAGGAAAACATAAAAGTATGGGGATGCAAATTAACAGCAACGGTTATGAGAGTGCTAGACCAGCCTGGCTAGAGGGCAGAATCTGTGTTAGACATAAGATCACAGAAGGTTGGTATCCATTCCTTTCCCTCACAATGCCTCCCCTACTCCACCCTTTGTGGACAGGATCTTTGACTTTGCTATTTCATCTTGTGACTCTCGTCTTTTAGCCTGTCCTTGCCCTTGGGATGGGAGGCATGCAGTGGCCAGTTGTGAACTCTCACATGGTAGCCACTGCTTCACAGTGACTTGGTCTAGGACTCTCAGTGGGCCTGCAGGACACTCTTCTAGCTTCCATGCCAGTGCTGAGCTCACTGCACAGATAGGGTCAGCAGAGCAAGTCCCTAGCCGTTGGGAATCAGACTGCATGCTTTTTGCCAACTCCATGTCCAATGCGCACTGTTACCTAATAATTACTGAATAATGAAAGTGACTCACTTTTAAATGGCATTTCATATGCTATCATAAATGCAGAACCAGCATCAGTTTCTATAAACATGAGATACCACTTTAAAATAAATGCATAATTGTTAAACAATGTTTTCCAAGTACCATGTAGAATCTCAGATAATTTGCTAATTCCCACTTCTCCTGAAGAATGAAGCAGACCAATTTTTGCTGGAAAGGGGAGAATTTTAGAGCTGGAAAGGACCTTAGTAAGAATATAGGTAGTGGTTTGCAAGCTATTGTCTTCCCCCACCGATGATGGATACCATTTTGTCATCCCCTACCTTTTTTTTTTTTTTTAAAGCCAGAGATAATATATAAAGCAGCAGAAAGCAAGGTTGCTCTGGCTGAGCCCTTTCATGGATACTCACTGGTTTCTCTGGGAAAGCCAAATCTCCCCAAAGACTGGAGGCTTCTCCCCCAATTCCTTCCTCCCTCTGTCCCATGCACACCCTCATGCTTGCCCTTTCTGCAGACAAGCAGCAAAAGTATCCTCAGCCCCTGAAGGGAGGCAGAAGCATGTCAGAGGCCAAGCAGTGGGATGGATTGTGGAGAGCCTACACTCTGTGTGACACTGGTGCACCCCAGCATTGGCTAGACACGTCAGGCCTTCATCAAACCTAGACCTCCATGTCTGTGAGGTCTGCAAAAAATACTCCATGAGCTGCCAGCTTCCTTTCAGAGGCATATCAGCCTGAGTCTCTGTTCTTTTATGCCAAGCACTGGGGAGGTTTTAAAGAGCAGGCTGTTGCCTTTCTCTGTCTGTGCATTCATGCCTTGTTCCATCTTACTCTCCCCGTGGTTTCCCTGACACTCTTTTCCTGAATATCATTTCTTTCCCTTTCTCTGGCAGCACAAAAGCTCAATATGAGTTTATTCTGTGAGCTTGACCTTTTGCTTTGCCCGCTTGGCTGGTTCAAACGCCACTTGCTAAAATGTAAATCTTAGCGATGCTGAGTGCCATTTTTGCTGCCCCTTTCCAAGTTCATTGCTTAGCTCTATAGCATTGTCCAGTTCTGTGCTGAGGGGTCAGTGCAGCATCAGGCCTGGGAGAATCTACTGGATGGGCTAATGCTCATCTCCTGGGCACAGACTTAGAGACAGCCCTAGCCTGATCCAGTGGAAAGTAAGACTCCAATTCTGGTCCTGCCACTTACAGTGAGACCACTCCTGACCTTGGCTTTATCTCCATTATAAAGATAAGAGAGGATCTTTCTTGTCAAGCTCACTGGGTTGTGGGGTGGACCGAATGGGAAGCCTTGTGGGCCTGAAATACATGTAATAGTGAGGACATTCTCTTTGTTAGCTGCCTGTAAGCCCTTCCGAGGGGTTCAGCAGTTTCCTTAAAAAAAATCTTTTGCAAATTGGCTGAATTCTACCTTCTCCCCAGACCTCCAATGCAAGCAAATGATTTTGTGGAGGTGGTACGTAGAGGAATGTTTATGCAAATTGCATCCTGATTAGATGAAGAAAAGAGTAATAATTGTTGACTGCTTTTTGAAGGTTCATTTTTATTTGAGGGTTTGTTTGCACATTAGATGCACACAATGTGATTTACATCATTGGCCTCACCCTGTCTTATTTGCCTTAATGTAATTGTCTGTTCAGATCCACTGATGGTGAAAATTGCGTTTGTCCTTATCAGTGGAGATATTCTAAAAGTGAGGAGTTCAAAGAAGGCAGAGGCTTTAATACAAGAAAAGTGTGTTTATTTTCTTAGCTCCTTTGAAGTAGCTTTATTCCCTGGAATGGGATAATCTTTCTGCAGAATACCAAAATGGATATCTCTTGGTAACCCCTGATCAGGAATCAGAGTATTCCTGTCACTTCAACAGGGTTCTTGGGTAACCCTGAAAGATTTGGGGATATTTTGAGAAGTTGATAACATGTGCCTTGCCTTGAGTTCAAAGGTAATTCCAAACACTTCCTTTACTGGAATGCTTCTGGTAGGTCACATCCTTAAGTTGGAGGAGACACATAGAAAGACTGGTGGTTAGATGTGGGGAAGGGAAGGGAAGTCTTCACAGTGTGGAACAGGTTCTCTGTTGAATATTGAAAGTCCACATATATAGAGCTCTTTTGTTTTCTTAGTACAAAATATCTGGTTACATGCTGTCTTCCAACCTTCTTTGTCTTCATTTGGCCATGGAACTGTAGCTTCACGTGGAGTTTTAGGATATTGGTTAAGTGTGGGTTTGTCAGACTACATAAAATAAAACAATAGCTAACATTCATTGTGTGCAACATTCATTGTGTGCCCATGTGCTGGACACTGTGCAAGCGCTCAACATGAATCATTTCATTTAATCCTCAGAAGAGCACTCAGAGACAGGTTCCATTGCCATTCTCCTTGTGGTTTGCAGCAGAGAAGTGTATTTACCACAGGTGACACAGCCAGTAATTGGGAAGCTGGGATTTGAATCCAGAAGTGTGGCCTCTGTAGCAATGGTCTTACCTATGATGCCAGGTGTTCCCAGGCACATGGTGTGTATCAGGCTTGCCCAGGAAAGCTTTGAAATAAAATGAAATGGTTATGAATTATCACTGGAGACGGTGCCAGGGATGTGTGCTTTAAGATGGTCATGTTTAGCTTGGATAAGAACCACACCCTAAGACAGTCAGGCTAGTATTGCAGGTTGCCTGGCCCCCAGAATAACTCAGGAGCATTAAAAAAATAAATAAATACAGGTTCCCTTGACTCATTTTGGAGCTCCTGAATCAGAATTCCTGCAAAAGCACCTGAGAAACTTATTTTAAGAAATCTCTTGTCCTGAGTGCTTACCCAAAGACTCTGCATCAAAAGGTGTTCAGTAGGAATGTACTAAATGAGTCAGACGTTTCACATAGAAGGTATTTTTGCCATTTGTTGTGGAGAGTGCTTTGGACTAAGTCCTGGTCCTATTCTTCTCTGCTCTCACCAGCTGGGCAACCTCTGACAAGTCAGGTCCTCTCTCCAGACCTCAATGTTCCCACCTGTAAAATGGGGAAGTGGCCAAGATGACACTTTCAGACTCTCCTATCTTTGAATACCATTAAACTTTACTAAACCCACTTTTATAAGAAAAATCCAAACCCAAGCCTGCAGGCTTGGGTTTAGATTCCCCCAAACTAATTTTTAGGGTAAAATACCTTAATTTGCTGTCAAACAGTGAATCATTATGGAGGGGGGGTCTGTTGTCTTGTGAACTCTAAACACTGATACAGCAGTTGTCTAACCCAGGTATAACTTCTGGGTAAACACCGGAGATGTTACCCAACCACTTCCTTCTGTGTGATCAGAAGGTACACCTGGGAGAGGCTGGGGTGATAGACTAGGCAAGCGATGAACATATTTCCACTGTCCTCAGTTTCCCGATGCCTTCCACACCCATGGCCTTACTTGATCTGTACATAGATATGTAGGGTGAGCAGGTCACGGGGTGTTAGTCTCCTCTGGTCAAGGAGATCCCATAGGTAGTTAATGGGGATGCTTTCTCAACTTCTCCAATGTAAGTGTGTGTTCCCCTGAATAGGATGTAAGTGCCATGAGAGAAGGGAGCTCATCCATCTTGTTCAGCCTTATACCTGGAACAGTGCTGGGACACAGTGGACACTAATAATTATCTTTTGAATGAGTGAATAAGTCTGGCCTTCATTTCCTGACCATGGCCTCTCTGGAAGTTTAAAGAGGTGCACAGTGGTGTGTAGCTGTCTGGAAAATAATTTTTATCACCACTGTTATGTTTATTATTCACATAGTGACTGTTGAACCCTTCTTTTTGGAATGGTATTGGGGCATTCAGGTGGCTCAGTCAGTCAAATGTCTGATTCTTGATCACAGGTCAGGTCAGGGTCATGAGTTTGAGCCCCACATTGGGCTCCACACTGGGAGTGGTGCCTACTTAAAAAAAAGAATAGTATTGACAGGCTATGAAAGTAGATTTCCTGGCATGTGAGCTAAAAGGAACCAACTGATGGTGTCACTGCCCTTGAGAATTCCCATCTTTGTGTGGTGAGTGAAAAATGAAGGTAAATTTCATTCTTTTAGAAGCTCCTGATCTAAGGCTTCTACCCCTGATGAGGGCTCACCTTCAGGAGGTGGTAGTGTCACAAAACAATTGGTTGGCTTGGGGGAAAAGACAAAACTTTGTATCAATAGATCAGACAACTCTGAGATGTGCTCTATGCAGGAACCTCCTTTAAGATGGGGTTTTGTTGGGATGTGATAAAGACCTTGTGAGGTGACAGGTACCTATTATATCAGAAGCTATAAACTGGGACCCACAGATGAGCTTTGTTTAGCCTGCATAGTGTTTTTTAAATTTTTGAATTAAGTACCAATATATTTGAAAATCAAGAAATTTCAAATAAAACTTAGATTTGTAGTTTCTCTTGAACACTAAGTTCACATTCTTGCATGGCCAACAATTGGTTGGAGCTAAGTAGCTGCTACAGTTTCTCACTGACATGCAGACTGTTGCCTTTTGCAGAGCAGAGAACTAGTATTCTGTACCTGTGGCAGGCATCATTGACACCTGGCCTATTTCCTCTGGGACTGTTTTGTCTTCATGCACCCCAGCCAGACAGCTTTGGACTGCTCTGACCTGTCTTTCTTTTCCTTGGGGCTTTCTTTGGCAACCTGAGCATTCTACACATACCCATGAGGTGGGCCAGAAATGTCAGGGGGCTGCCCCTGGGAGCAGCTCTCAAATATGATGGACAGGAGTTGGTGGATAAATACCCTGAATCTGAGGCACAATCTAAGTGATGCCTGAGGCCCTCATCAGGATTGAATCCCAGCTGATCACAGTGGGACCTGCTCATAAACACTCCACATTGGCTCCCTTCCCTTCCCTTTCCTCCTGGTTTCCTTGGCATCACCTCCCAAAGAAATAATCATCTCATAGGGCACCTGGGTGGCTCAGTAGATTAAACATCTGACTCGATTCCAGCTCAGGTCATGATCTTGTGGTTTGTGAGCTTGAGCCCCATGTCAGGCTCTGTGCTGACAATGCAGAGCCTGCTTAGGATTCTCTCTCCCTCTGTCTCTGTCCCTCTCCTTCTATCTCTCTCCTTCTCTCTCAAAATAAATAAATAAACTTTAGAAAAAAAATAGTCATCTCAGGATTTCTTTCTGGAGAATCCCAACCTGAGACAATATGCTTGAATTATCCCAAAGGGGGAAATGAAAGGAAGACTCTGTAGCTGGTATTTCTTATTCCAGAGTCCTCTGAGATCACATCTCTAGTGATGCTCAAGAAGTCAGGTGACAAGCCATTCCTCCCACTGCAGAAGTGGCCTTGGGCATCACTGAGCAGCAAGGGGCTTGTCTTTACGGTTTTGTGCCTTGAGATGGAACCCTCATGCCTAGGACTATCAGGAGGTAATCACATCTGGATGGTTTCCCTTGACTATTCTTCAATCATTTAAGGGCCAGTGACCTGTTAAACAAATCTATGACATGCATAAATGACAGCTGCTGGAATGGATCTGTCACTTCTCACATTATTACCTATTCTGGTACAAAAGCCCACTTCTTCATTTTGAAAAACCATGTCTCATCTGGCCTCATTCTGTAAGGTTTGGGAGTAGGATTTAAAGTGAGCTAAAGCTACCCCAAAAGGATTCTTAGCTACTACTGTGGCATGGCTGATCTTGAGTGGGATCTGCCACAGTGCACATCTCAGCTGCACCTGTTACCAGCTGTAAGGTGGGGCTAATCTTGATCATCTTTCTGGACCCCAATTTCTTCATCTCTTTCACAGGCTTGTGAGAATTTAAATGATATAATAATAAGAAAGCACTTAGCATAGTTCTGGGCTCACTGAAAGTGCTCAACAAATAACTATTAATATTTAAGTTATTAAGATTCTAGTTGGCTGAAGTGACATGAATATTGACACAAAGTCTGAGCTACAGTCTCTGAGCTGCAGTCTCAGTGCTACTAGAGAACTCAGACTTTTAATTTTTTCCCTTCTACCTCCTCTCCCTCCTCGTGTGTGTGTGTGTGTGTGTGTGTGTGTGTGTGAAATCACAACCCATTGAACATACTTCCTGAAGCTTAGCTAAGTAAGCTCCCTGCCAGGAATTTATGTGTGGCCAACCAGGAATTGAGACATCAAATAATATTTAATTTCACTTCTCCCTAAATATTATTGAATTCATTCCCACTAACTTTTCTTTTTGACTAACTCTTTTTGCGGCAGTTCAAGCGGAAAAAGAAATCGCTTAGATGCAAGTAAAAGAAGCTCATTCAAAAAAAAAAGTCTTGAGCTAAATGCAAGGGACTGGGATATTTTTTGGTTTATGTCATGTACATTATTTAGCGTAATGATTATCCTTTTTTTTAATGATGTCTTTTTTTTTTTTAGGGACTGCTTTTTCCATTCCCCTCGGGAGACAGTTTTTAGCTCTATGGAGCATGAATTTTTTTCACTTCTCTAGTGATTATTAAGTATAAAAATCCCCTTTGGTAAGAGATTCCACCTTTAATGGTCTCTTCAATGAACAGTTTTCTGTAAATATCACGTAAGCTTATTCAGGGAAAAGTAATGCTCTGGTCTCCAGATCCTTCATAAAGTAAACCCCCTCTGACAGCACCTGCTGAATCCTTGTGGATCTGTGGAGCTGACTCAGATTCCAGTACTGGAATCTGACACTGAGCTTGAATGTGTGCCCTTGAACAAGTTACTTCCCTCTGGCTCATTTTCCTGATCTGTAAAATGGAGGTAATATCAGGAACTACTTCATACGGCTTTAGTGAACACTAAGTGAATTAATGATGTGCAGTATAAGGTAGTATGCTCAGAAAAGTGCCCAAACACAGTGAGCACGTTCTATGTCAGCTTATCCTCATCACTCAGTCCAAGTAGTTTCTTTACTTTCAACATACATAAGCTACTAAGGGGATGATCCTAAATATAATTCCCCTGTGTGGCAGGGAGTACCTACCTTAGTTTGCTCACCCATAAAAGGGGTATAATAGAATCTGCTTCATAAATTTGTTGTGAAGATTGGATGAGCTAATGAATGTGAGGTGACTAACCCAGGGCCTCACATACAGTAGATATTCAAGAAGTGTTTACAAGTCCTATTAGAGCCCTTGCTTTCAACTTAGTGCTCTAAAGAGATTAACTATGCAAGGCAGAAATGCAATGAATTCATTCCTTTAGTCCTTAAACAGTTATTAGTGCCTTCTGTATGCCTTCTAGCCTTGAGTGAAGGTTAAGTATTGAATACAACCATCAATTGACAAGGTCTTTACCCCATCTATTCTCATGTGAGGTAACTCACAACAAACAAATATATCATGTGGTAATAAGTGTTGTGGAAAAAAAAAACAAGGCAGGTAGAGGTAATCAGAGTGAAGGAGGTCAGGAAGGAGGGAAAGGAGCGGGAATGTTAAAATAAATACGATGACCTAGGAAAGTCTCTCCGTTGGGGTTACAATTGAGCAGGGGCCAGAGGGAAGTGAAGAAGTGAGGGAGGCTGGGCTGCTGTGGGCAGAGCCTTCTAAACAGAAGATATGTTCGATGCGAAGGCCCTGCAGAGGTAGGCAGGATCTTCTTGAAGACTATAATATTCTTTTCTTTTTCTCCATTATTTTTTAAATTTTCTCTCCAGCCTTGGAGTTAACGGTTCTCAAAAGGACTTCAAGAACAGATAAACTTAAGGGAATCCAGGGCTCAATTACTCTATAACAAATTTCCCACATTACTTCCTACCACTTCCCAGTTAAGCTTCCTGTTTAGGTCTGAGTAGTCAATTGCAGTCTCTAAATTGCTGATACAGCACATCAGTTAATTAAATTACTACACATTGCCAGTTGCAAGGCTAGAGCCAGTGGAGTGATTTGTTATTATCCTCTTGAAGAACAATCTGTGGGCAAAATATTATTAGATTTGATTTTTCTAAAAAGCTAGGAGGGAGGTTATTCAATTAAGATTGTGTCAAAGCATGGCTCTATTTTTCCCTTTGGCCTTTTTCTATTCATCTAAAATATAAAAGGTTTCCTCCTGGAAAAATGTAAAAAAAATATTTGTTTTCATTATTGCTAAAGAACAAATTTTATTTAATCTATCTATTGTCAATCCATATTGTAAACTTGCTTTTGGGGCTCTTTTATGCGGGAAGAGTCTAATCAAATATAATCCATGCTACCTAGGGTGTAACTGAACTTCATTTTATGTGAAGAATCCCAATGAGGGATCATAGCCTGGATGGGGACTTTGGGTATAGCTCTTCATTCATCTCTTCATCAACTCCATATTAATTGAGATCCTAATGTGTACAAGATATGGTGCTAGGGATTGAGTGTATAATTAAAGAAAAGACAAGGTTATAATGCCTTGTGCTGAAAGCCCTTAAAACTATCAGTAGAAGAGAAATTACTGGATACCACCAAATTTCATTCATTACTTCCTAGAAATGGTCCTTCCTCCCCACTTGTCCAAACCTAACCTGTCCTTTAAACTCTTGCTCCGAGGGGTGCTTGGGTGGCTCAGTCGGTTAGGCATCAAACTTCAGCTCAGGTCATAATCTCACAGTTCATGAGTTTGAGACCCACATCAGGCTCTGTGCTGACAGCTCAGAGCTTGGAGCCTGCTTCAGATTCTGTGTCTCTCTCTCTCTCTGCTCTTTCACCACTCACTCTCTGTCTCTCAAAAAATAAATAAATAAATAAATAAATAAACATTAAAAAAAAACTCTTGCTCAGATAGGTCTCTTCTGTAAGGCTTTCCCTGAATACTCCATTCTTTACTTAGAATTCTTTTTTGCTTTTTCCACCTAAGTCTCTCTGAACAATTTATACCACCTAATTTTGCATTTAATTAAAATTATATTGTAATTTATATATTGTCTTATTTCTGAATTAGAATGCAACTTTTTTTTAAGGACTCAGACCATATCTCCTACATATTGTTTCAAAACATCTACTATCTTATGTCTTGCATAAAGCAGAGACAATTTGATTAACAATGAACAAACCTAATGGTAATGTTCCTCAATTGATCTGATTTGACTAGAAGAGTCTACTTACATCCACAATCCATCCATCCATCCAGCTATCCATCCTCCTCTATCTATCTACTACCTAGCCAACCAGTCATCTACTCACCATACATCCATCTGTATGCCCACCATTCATCTACCCAACTAGCATTCATCCATTCATTCATTCATCCGGTAAATGTTTATTAAAAGTTAGTTCAGTTATGGCAATACTGTATAGCTTTAAAAGTCTTTTATCTTATGACTAATATTAATTGCTATATCAAAAATGTCAAGAGAAAACACAGAAAGTAAATATCAGAAATGAGAACAGGTGCACATGATTGGCCTTGATGACATTTGCTATTTCTTCCCGCTCAGATATTCTTTTGTTCTTAGAAGGCAGAAGAAGTCATCTCATAAACATTTAGGTAACAGAAATAGTGCCACACTTTGGACTGAGGATTACAAGTCTTTATTTTATAATGGTTTAGTAGTCAATGGACGTCTATAATTTAAGCCATTTAATTTGCTTTCAAATGTTTTGTTTTAGAAGCAATTTATGCTAATATAATTGTTATATTAAAAATGGTACTAATTTAAGCTTTCAAAGAATACAAATATATACAGCTCATAACTGTTCTGTTATCATTAGTCACACACAAGATAACATGACGCAAGGTATTTTGTCTCTTGGAAACAAAAACAGCTTGGAAGAACAAAAGGTTGCACATTAATTCCTGGGGGTGGGTGTGGGTGGGAATGCCAGCCAAATGGAGTGTATCTTATAAAACATTAGTGATAAAAGAAAGGTAAGATAGAAGAAGACAGAGACAGAGGAGGTAGGGAGGGGAGAAAAGGGGAGGAGGGAGTGAAGGAAAAGGGTTTCTGAATGGCTAAGGAAACAAAAGAGAAAGAAAGACCCAGAGGAGAGAGTGTCCCATGATCTCCTGAAGGAGGCACTGAATTGCTGGCTCAAAGGAAAATCTCCACAGAACCAGGGCTGCTCATTCTGGCAGGCCTGCCTTTTCCCCCATCACCATTCAATTCATACCTGGGCCACTTGGGCAGTGGGCTGTCTTTCAGAACCTTCCCCCGAAAACTACCTAATCCTCTTTCCCCCTCTCTGAGACCCTTTTCTCCAGCCAAGCTTGCAATCCTCTGCTGGCTCACAGAATACAAGACCCACAGCATCCAAACACAATTAATTGACTTAATGCCCTTCTTTACTGCCAACCAGGTCTGCATAACAAAAGAGCCATAAAAAAGCAATGTGGCTACTAACTACATAGAAAAATAGGATCCTTGGCATCTACTGGTGGAGGCTGTGGCTTGAACTGTGTCAACAATCACTCCAGAACTTCCCTCTAATATAAAACATGAAAATGGTCATGGAGAAGTTTATTCATATATTTGTTTGGAGGAAAAAGAAGACACTAGTGCTATAAAACCACAAGCCAAAAAGAAAGAAAAAAAAGTTCTGTTTATTTTTGAAGGATCTGATTACCAGCTTTCACATTGTTTGAGGAAATATTTCAGGAGACACTGATAACTTGCTAGAAGAGTATGGCATGAACTTGAGAAGCATTTGTGCAGCTTTTCTAAAATAGAAAAGAAATAAAAAGAGACAATGGTTTGTTACTCCAAGAAATAGAAATGCAGAAGGAGTCATAGCATCTTGAAAAAGAAGAGGATGTTTTGGCTTTTTGCCTTGTTATTGTGCAATTATTTAAAAATATTTCAAATGATTACTTTGCTGAATTTCCTTTTTCTAGAGGAACTTGAGAAGAACATGTATAAGTAATACTTCTCTCTCTTGCTTTCCAATTTATATTTATTTTGCTAAATATAACTGTGTTTAGAGAAAACCCAGGATTCTCTTTGAAGTTCCAGCCAGAAGCTCAAAGCCTCTTCACTGGCATGGAGGGGAAGGAAAATAGCCTCTGTGATGGCCATGCCTGAAACAATGCCAGTCTTCTCTCTTCCCAATGGCATTTCATTTTTTTCCCCCAGAAAACAGTTTGCTTGGGTAAAGCTATCTAACTATTCCTTTCTCCTTCTTGTGGGAATATCAACTAGTCCCTACAATATTCCCTTTCTTCTGAGCCAAATGGATAGGAAATTATGAAAAGTAGATTCAAGCAACAAGTCTGGGACTGAGACTAGAATTCCAGGTCTGATTTGCTGTGTGATCTTGGATAAGATAGTTAACCTGTCTGTGCCACAGTTTCTTCAGTGACAGAACAGGGATAATAATCTGCATATTTCATAGGGTTTGTTGAATGTTCACAAAAAATCCACCAGGGTACCTGTATGTAGTTAACACCCGACAAATGCTAACAATTGTTGAGTCCCAAAGAGCAGCCCCCACCCCCCAAAGCAGTGCCTCTTCCAGGAAAACAGATTTTGTACTAAACTCTCTGTAAATTTCCTGTTTCCAAAGTTGTTCGTATGTTTTCTCTATAATCACATCACAATTTCTTGCAGCCATTGCTTCAGTGTGAGTCAATTTATTCTTGATAATCTTATTTGATGTAATTCTTCTCAGTAGTCCCTGACAGAATCAAATTTAAAAAAAAAAAAGCTTCAACATTTATAGGTGCCTTATGCTGGATTTACTTGCATTAGTTATTTAGATCGTTCTCTCAGCTTGGCATTTGGCACCTTTTGCTTAACTATTTTTCATCCAGGAGACTGACATCTTTGTATCCTTCCATGGTGCTTTGCATCTTGTTTTTCACATGGATGCCTACTCTCAAGTCAGCGATGAGATATTGATTCCTTTCTTGTCATTTAACATTCTCACGGAGACCCTGGCAGACCAATTTACAAATGATTGCAAAAGTGCTTTGGCAAATTGAGAGTGTTTTTGACTGAGAAAGAAAAACACAGACTATGAAAATTTCACACCTTTCAATTGGGCTCACTTAATGCTGCACAGGCTCTCCCCTAATGAGCATTTTCAATCACTGCTAAAAATCTTCCATTCTGTGTTTCACAGAGCTCCCTCATTCAGGCAGGATGTCTCATGCCTGCACTTTGTGAGCTGGAGTTGATCCTTTCATGCCCCGGAGGCCTTGCCTCCAGGCCTGCTCTGCTAGGAGAGGTTAGCCTTTGCCTAAGCCAGCCAACTTGCTCTGAAGGCACCACCTTGGGGTTAATTTGCAGGTCCTCCACCCACCAGGCAGACACTATGTTTCTTTCTGACCCTTCTGTCAGGCCCCGAAATTCATGGTCCTCCCTAGGGCAGAAGCCACGCTACAGAGCAAAGCTGCAGTGAGATTGTATATTTCAGGGTTATTTATTAGTCCTTGGCTTGGAAGTCTAGCCAGGAGGTTTTCACTTGGGGTCTGTTTGCCTTACGCAGTCTGTCTCCAAAGTGCAATTTAGAGATATAGAGACGTCAGGGTAATTTTCCGTCCTCTGGTGACAGTGTTATTATGGAGAAGGAAGGATGAGGGCTGCTTGCTGTGCTAATGACTGCTTCCCATTTCATCCAGGAGCCCGAGGATGTAAACAACTATTCAAGGCCAGGCTCCTGAGAACCTCACCTGGAGTTCCTCTCCCTGGGGAGGTGCTGTTAATGGCTTCCTTTGCAAATTCCTCTCCACCCCCTGTCTCCTTACAGGATTGGAGAACCAATAAATCTAGACGCCCCAGGAGCTTTTGGGATTTCCTAAACCTGTTTTTGCTTGTTTATTGTGCTGTCTTGCCTGGAGGCTATGTCAACACTCAGTCTGGTGAGTATTAGGGGCAAAGGCAATGCTCAGATCCCAGACCCTAAAAGTCCCTGCCTCCTTTCAGAAGTCCTCCTGTGCTGTCTCTAGCCCTCTTCGTGTCCTCCAGCATCCCTTGATTCTGCCGTTTTCAGAGCTCCAAGAAAGCCTCTAGCCTGGACTATTCCTCCTTTCTCCTCTTCATCTTCTTAATGTCCTCCCATGTTCTGTGAGCCACTTCTCAGAGAACCCTTCATGCCTTCACTTCAGATTGGGTGAGGGCCCTGCTGGAAGCTCTTAGAATTTTTGGTTTGTTTCCTTCGGTGCCTTAACACATTTCCATTCAACGTTTGTGTGACAATGTATTTGGCCTCCTGCCCCAGACAAGCCCGTGGGCTCCTGGGAGCAAGGGCAGCCAGCTTTGCTCACTAGCATTACACCAAGGACAGTTCCTAACCCCAGGAGTTACTTTTCTTCATCTTTATTGCAGGAACAACTATGAGGGACTAGCCTTGGGGTTTCAGGGTGGGTTTGAGTCAGAGGTGGGGTGTATAATGTATACTCACCTGAAAATGATCTTTTTCAGTTACCCTGGGAAAAGGATGGAAAAGGAGCCACTCTATGGTGGGTTATACAGATGAAAAAAGGAGAAAGGGCACACCATCCAGTCATGGTTTACTCATTTTAACATGATCGATGTGTGTGAATAGCCATTAGGAGCGAATTCACATCTTAATGATGTCATTTCCAGTAGACCTTTGGACTGAACAGCAAGCAATTCTCTGTTTCAAAGCTGATGTATGTGTGTGTGTGCATGCACGCACAGAACTGTATGTAGAAGGCAGAATTTTAAATATCAAATGAGGTATACATTGAAGCACTGAAAAAAAAATCATGTTTTTCCATGGAATGGTATTGCCTGAAATAGAGAACAGATAAACACAGCTTAATGTTTTTCTTTATTTTCTTAACAAAATTTTTTTGTTTATTTATTTTTGAGAGAGAGAGACACAGAGTGTGAGCAGGGAAGGGTCAGAGAGAGAAGGAGACACAGAATCTGAAGGAGGCTCCAGGATCTGTCAGCACAGAGCCTGATGTGGAGCTTAAACCCACGAACTGTGAGATCATGACCTGACCTGAAGTTGGCTGCTTAAATGACTGAGCCACCCAGGCACCCCTTAATGTTTTTCATTCTCTTTTTTGATTGTAAAAATCCCTTTATTCTCCACATCCACCTCTTTAATGACCTAAACACCCAGCAGTCTCAGGAATTTGGTAGTTTGAGTCTAATGCATTCATTTAGGAAATAGCCACCAGGCAGTGGCTTCATTCTGGGTGCTGTGACCATGTTTCAGAATCCTGTAGGACACAGGTCCTATCCTTGGATGACATGGGAAGGTGTGAAAAGCCTTAAGTTGGGGACCCTGAGTTGGAATTCCAAATCTACCATTAACAAACAGCACTAAGTAGGGCAAGATATTTAATCTCCCCATCCTGCAATCCTACCTCTATAAAGTGATGTTAATGCTAAGATCATTCTTAAGATTCTCTTAAGATTCTCTCTTAAGATTATTTCAAGGATTAAATGACACACAACCATGTAAAAAGTAAGTCAGATCATGGCATGTCCTCACTCAAAACCCTCCATAAGGCTGTTGTGAAGTTTGGAATAGAGTTCAGAGTCCTTGGCATGGCAACATGATTTGGCCCTTGTCCATGTCTCTAGATCCTTATTATCTTGCTTCTTGGGCTCCCAATACGTTGGCCCTCCTCCCTGTTTCTCCAGCAGCTCAAACATAGTCTCACCTCAGGACCTCTCTCTGTTGGCTGCTTCCTCTGACTAGAATGCTCTTCCTCCCAATAGTTATGAGACTTGCTACTCACATCGTTCAGGCCAATGTTTCAGGGCTTCCTCCTCAGAAAGCCCTTCCTGACACCCGCAACCCAAAATATCTCCCATCACTCTTGTGTCTCCAACCTGCTTTGTCTGTCTACATAGAAATCATTTCTATCAGACATCATATCATCTTTTCCTTGGCTTACTGTCTCCCCTCACTGGACTAGAAATTCAGTGATGGCAGGGACTTTAATTTTTTCATTGCTGACTCCCCAGTCCCTATGACAGTGTCTGTACTTAAATATTTGCTGAGCAATCATTCATGCTGAATAATCATGATGAACATTGTTTTACCCAGTGCTTGGCATGTAGTAGAAACTCAATAAATGTCAGTTCTTTTTCTCTGCTCTTCTCAGCAAGGAGCTTAAACTTTACAGCTGAAGATAAGACAGTAGGAGATGGGGTTTTTTGGATTTAGTTAAGCCAGTTGGATCTTTTTACATCCCAATAACTACATGCCACAGAGCCTAACAGAAAGTGAATCCTCTTTTTATGTTTTAATCAATTTGTTCCACATAAAGTATGTCTGGGGTGATAAGAGCAAGTGTTAGGGAAAAAAATAAAGCACTAGAACAATTGATGGAATTTGCTTATTCGTTCTAACTCTCTTTAGCACTGCTTGCCTTGAAAGAAGGAACTGGCTAGAGAAAAAGAGCCACATTCACTCTCAGGAGGGAACATCACAATTAACAGTCTCCTTTAATGAATCCTACATGAACCTTGCTATTGAAAGATGCATCAATGGAAACTATTTCTGTCTGTTGCTTTATGAATGAATTATATGGAGATGTTTCTCTGATGTAGTAAAAAGCATCCTACGTGGAGCACATGCTCTGTGTTTCCTGCTCCCTAATTGACTCATGTGTTTATAGAGTGCAGATTACCAGCCCTATGTGGTGGGTAGAGAATAGGCACGAGGGGAAGAAACATGCTGGCAGGTGCTATGAGAGTTCATAGCGGGGCCTGGATCAAGTGGTGGGGGAAGGTCAGAGAACAATTGCCAGAAGAAGGGATGTTTGAGCTGAGATTTTTAAATTAATAGGCATTGACTAAGCAAAAGGGTGGTGTTGAGATAGTGGTGCTGAATGAAAAACATTGTAGGTAGAGGGAAGGGCATTTGGAAAGCTGTATCCTGGGTTCTTATTATACCTTTGCCTCAGGGAGACACACCCCCTCTCTGTGCCTCAGTTTCCCCAAATACATTGCGAGTGGATGGATTAGATGATTTCTTAAGTTCTAGGCAGAAAGGAATTCTTGTGGAGCCCTCTTTTTCCTTCCCTCCCATTCTGTGTGCTGCCCTCCTATGAAGTTCATTCCTCTTTCTCTTTCTTCCTTGACTCTACCCCATAATTTTTTTCATGTTTGTCAAGTTGCCAAGGGCAAGAGAGAACATTATTTAATGTCTTTGGGAATACCTGGGGCAGAAGGAATGGCAGATAGCTGCTTTAGCATTTATTCTCAAATTTTATAGGCAGAATAGTAAGTGGGTATGCTAAATCCCATGGTGGTAAAAAGAAAAATTGAGTTCAACATTTGGATAAAGAGGGCTTTTTTTTTTAATCAAATGGATAGTCACTCTATTTAATAATAATCATGGACACTGTTTGGATTCTTCCTATATTCCTATATTATACCACAGAACTCTCATAGCAGGCACATATCAGCTATTATCCCTAAGTAATGCGTGGGGAAGTTGAGACTCCAAGAAGACGCTAAGCTAGCAAGTGGTAGAACCAGGCTTGGCTCTCTGGTAGCCAGATCTCAGAGTTAATGCATCCATGTTGGCAGATATGCCCCAGGTCATGCTGGCCTTGTGACCCTGGCCCAGTCACTTCCCCTCTGGGCTTCAGTTTTTCCAGCTGAACTCTACAAAGATTCTACCAGTTCTAACTCTCTGACTTGGTCACAAGCCCCTGTTCTTTCCCTGTGTCTGAAGTCACCATGAGACGGAGGAGGAAAAAACAGCAAGAGATTTGCTGGCTCTGTGGGAAATGCTCCTAATGGTTTCAAAGATTGGGAATGTATTTAACTCAAGGGCAAAGTGAAGGACAGGTTGAGTTTTGGTATACTGGGATGGAGAAGAGAGTAAATTTAGAGCATATGACAATTTATCAGACTGCAAAGAGAACAATAAAAATCAGATTTTGCAGTAGGGAAAAAAAACACTCATTCCATCTGGGCCAGATTTATACCCAGGGAGTAGTTTTGGCAAGTGGAGAACCTTGGTTTGTTAAATATTAAACAAAAAATATTAATAGTCTGGCTCACTCTTCATGCTTGACTCTGGTGGTACAACTCCTAATTCACTTTTCCTCTTGATTCTCTCTTAGTTAAGCTGATGTTTGATTTTAAGAGAATTTATTTTACTAGCTAGTGGTAAGCCTCCAAAAGGTTTGCCAGAAGGTAGATTCATGAGAACTGTGGCTCCCTTCCTCAAGAATGCAGGAGCTGGGGACAGGAAGGGTATAAGATTTGCTTGGCCATAGAAGAGGAACAGCACACAGCCCTTCTCTTTCTTTGGCACTGGTCTTCCTCCCATGAAAAAGGACGTCCTCTCAGAAGGCACACAATGGACCAGATTCAAGAATATAACTGTATATATCAAATCCAAATATTTCAGAGTTAGCTCTTCAGAGGAAGGAGAAATAGGCTCCATTACCCCCAAGTCCTACAAGATCAAAGTGATGGAATGGATGAGGTAATGGGAAGTGTCAGAATCTGCCTGGAGACACAAAGGGATGAGAAAGCTCACTGGGGAAGCAGATATGAAAGTGAATGAAGTTTAGCTTGAATTATGGCACAAGAGTGTGGCTAGAAGTTCCTGAAAGCATGAGATTAGGGCATTATAAATAATATATAAATATATTAGTGCCTGTCTTACTTATTTCCCATCATATTTAAAATATACCAACTGCCTCCACGCTGTTTGATATAGCACCATTTATAAAATAGGTAGAGCACACACCGAGAGTTCATTGTCCTTCCAGATGTAATTTTACTAAATTAACAGCCATATTTTGCTTTCCATTTCCTATAAAAATGTTTGAAAAATATCCCTAAACAAAGACATACTTAACTGATGTTTAAAAACAAAAACTGCATGCCAAATAAAATAGCAGGATGTTAAGAGCTCTTTAATAAATGCATACACTTTAAAGACCTAAATGTATACACTCATTTCAAGTACATTTCGTGAAATAATTTACTCTCAGTCTGTTTTGAATAATTGTACAAAAATAGTTCATAAGCATAATAAATCTTTAACATACCCTTTCTTGCATGCTGTTCCTGAAAGTCTCAATATGAAGATTATACTTAATGGAATTGTCTGTCAATTTCCATCACTATCATCTGGGGCAGATGGCTCTTTGATTGTGCATTTAATATGCAGAAAAATCCCATGCCTCTTCTGCTTTCGAGTCAGCTGTCCGACAACTCACGTTATAATGGGTAGCTTTCCTTTTAGAAAACAGTTTCCCTGAAACACCAGACTTCATGTATCATTAAAAATAAGTATATTCAGATGAATTTTTTCATCTTCTTTATTTTGTTCACCTTACATATTAGCATTTGAAATGATACTCATTTGGGCTTTGTTATATAGATGCTAATTTTAAGAGGAATACGTTCAGAGCTCCCACTGAAGCCAGAATCACAAAGGCAGCTGGACGCCTTGTGGGAGCAAGATTCGTCTGAGGCAGGGACGAGTGCATACAGCCTGAGTTAGAGAAGCTGCCTCATATCTCATGCTTTGCTCTTATAATACTGGATTCCCTCTGGCAAGCCAGTGTCCCCCAGTGGGTCAAAGTTTTTGTATATACTTTTGGCTCATGTGTACTGGGCTTTTCTCCCAGAATTCTGTCTTAATTTTTATCCAGTATGCCTCCAGGGTGAGTGGAACAAAGAGGCATAAACAACATGGTGTCAAAATTCTCACTTGTGATGGGCCCTAGACCACGCAGATGACTTCAATTGTGAAAATGGTGGTTATCATTTTAGTTATGTTCCAAGCAGCTACTAATGCAGCCACAACTCTATATTTAGTATAAACAGATCTAAGTATATAATATCATTTGTGAATCTTATGTCACCATGTGACATAGTAGCAAAAACATAGGTTTTGGAATCATAAGACTCAGGTTTGAATTTTAGTTGCTTCCCTTGGAAGGGAGTTTAGAGTTTAGGTAAAAAGGGTGGCTCTGGGGTCTATGTGTCTGGGTTTAAATCCCATCTCCTCAGCTAATAGCTATGTGATTTTGCCTGTGAACTTAACCTCTTTATATCTGTTTCCTCATCTGTAAGCTGGGGATAGGAATAAGGTTATTGTGACGATTACGAGATAAGGCATGTAACATTAAGAGGCAACTAAAAAATGCTAGTCAAAGATGACAGTTATATACCAGTACCTGGCATTGCATAGTCATTCAAGAACACTTTATTCATTCAAAGATGGACACAGAGGTTCTTTCTGTATCTTGACTTATAAATAATACTGCAATGAACATAAAGGTACATATATCTTTTTGAATTAGTGTTTTTATTTTCTTCAGATAGATACCCAGTAGTGAAATTGCTGGATGATAAGGTAGTCCTATTTTTAATTTTTTGAGGAAACTCCATACTGTTTTCTATAGTGGCTACACAAGTTTGCATTCCTACCACAGTGCACAAGAGTTCCTTTTTCTCCACATTCTCACCAACATTTATTATTTCTTGTCTTTTTGATAACAGCCATTCTTATGGGTATAAAGTGATATCTTATTGTGGTTTCAATTTACATTTCCCTGAAGATTAGTGATGTTGAGTATCTTTCCATGTGCCTGTTGGCCATTTGTATGTCTTCTTTGGAGAAATGTCCATTCAGATCCTCTGCCCATTTTTAAATAGGATTACTGGGGTTTTTTTGTCATTGAATTGTATGAGTTTTTAAAATATATTTTGGATATTAACCCCTTGTCAGATATATGATTTGACAATATCTTCTCCCACTTAATAGGTTGCCTTTTCATTTTATTGATGGTTTCCTTCACTGTGCAGGAACTTTTTAGTTTGATGTACTCCACTTATTTATTTTTGCTTTTGTTTCTCTTACCTTTTGGAGTAAGATCCAAAAAGGAAAAAAAGTGCCACTAAGACCAATGTCAAGGAGCTTACTGCCTACATTTTTTTTTGTGGGCATTTTAAGAGTTCAGGTCTTACGTACAAATCTTTGATACATTTGAGTTAATTTTTGTATATGGTGTAAGATAGTGGTCCACTTTTGTTGTTTTGCATGTAGCTAGCTGTCCAGGCTTCCCAACATCAATTATTGAAGAGACTGTTCTTTTCCCACTGTATATTCTTGCCTCCTTTGTAATAATTGAATTGACCATATATGTGTAGGTTTATTTATGGTCTCTCTCTTCTCTTCCATTGATGTGTGTCTGTTTTTATGCCAATACCATACTGCTTTGATTACTCTATCAAACTTGACAAAGGTGCTCTCCCCTTGTGCACGTATTTCCTTTATTGACCGTAGCCAGCTAGCAGTGAGGAGAGGTGGAGTAGGGGGAAGCCCTCCACTTAGGCCCTGCTTGTTAGAAACTATGATTCTTAAACAATTCTGTGAATCAAGAGAAGAGCAATATTTGATTCACAAAAATTTAATTTGCATCCTCTGTTTCCTTATTCCATAGAACATGCTCTTTGTCTGAGCAGTGATGCCCTGTGTGTGAACCACACATTATGCTGCAGATGCATCTTCATTAGTGAGCAGAGTGGTATTAGAAATGGGTAAATTGGATCATTTAATATCATTGCTTTTACCTCCAGAAAAAAAAGATTGAGGTATTTTTTTCCCCATTATAGTTAATAAGACTTGAAAGGCTAAATTTTCATTAGGAAGGCAAAAGCATTCTTATAAATTCTGTCTCTATGAAGAAGGGCTGAAGATGGAAAAGTATGAAACCTGGCAGCCATGGTTACTATCTTCCCAGAGGAAAAATCCTTGTGGTCCCTGGTCTGTTCTTTGCTGTTAAGTCTTTGGGAGTTCAATCGCTGAAGCCCAAAAGGGTTTATTTGTTTGTTTGTTGTTGTTGTTGTTGTTGTTTTGGTTTCCCAATCCACATTCCTCTTCTCTGAAATTAAATTGAGAGCTCACTTCCTCCAGGAAGCCCTCTCTGCTTATCTACCACAGCCCGGTCATGTTCTCTATACCTTACTTAAAGCCACTTTTAGACTCAATGTCAGGTATTCTTCCCAAAGCAGAGCCTGAGGCAAGTACTTGGGAGTGGGTGCTTCATTTGGGAGGTGATCCCAGGGATCAGAGGTGAAGCAGTAGGGAGAGCAAGACAAGAGGTAAGGAAAAGACAGTATGACGATGTATAACTGAGATCACTGCCCTGTGCACTGGGGTGGATTCCACCAGGACTTCCCAAGTAACCTGCAGAACACCTTACAGGGATGTCCGTCTGACATGTGGGGTGAAGGGAGCAATGAAGGCTCCTGCCTCTGTTAGTTGTACTTTGCTCCTGGGAGCACTAATCTCATACCAGGGGTGACACTTGCGTTCTGATCTAGTGAAATCCCAGAGCATGGAAGAAGACCCTGGGCAGAATAAAAATCCATGAGTGCTTGAGGTGAGAGCCAGCAAGAGACAAGCCAGGGCTGCCATAAGACCATCCACCAGTTATGGCTGAAACCAGAGGTAGTGGTCATGGGAAGTGGGATAGCCAAGGCACCTGCTGCAGAAGTAATAAAAGAAACTAACATTGAATACTTACATACCACTTATTTCTCATTCATAACAAACACCTATCAAGAGTCTATTTGTCAGATACTCTTCTAGACTCAACTCTAGGGATAGTATAGTGAATAGTACAAAATAAATAAAGAATATAATTTCAGGTAGGGATGTGCTATATAAAAAGTAAAAGGAGGGTAAAGCGATAGAGCATCAGGGATAGTATGTTTTTATTTTAGATAAAGTGATTCTGGAAAAGGTGGCACTAAATGAAGCTAAGGAACAAGCCAAGAGAATGTTGGGGGAGATGGATGGGGTGGCGAGAGCAATTTGGATGAAGAACAGCCAAGCAAGGGCCTTGAGGTGGGATGAAGTCTCTGTACTGAAACAACAACAAGGTCAGTGTGCCTGGGGCTGAGTGAACAGCAGGAGAGTGGGGGGCATGAGGCTAGAGAGATAGCAGAGTGAGATTGTGCAGGGCCTGCACTTGTGAAGCATGACCAGATCTTGTTCCCTCTGTGGTAGGAAGCTTGTGGGGGTGGGTTGTGAAGTGATTAAGCTTTCCAATAAGAGTTTTTAGCCAAGTGTGCAACAAATATTATACATGCTCTAATTTTTAGTCCTTATAAGAACCTCATGAGGTTTTAGATGGGGAAGGTAAGCAACTTCCCAAGGTCACACAATTATCACACACACACACAGGATTGAAACCCAGGGAGTCTGGCTCCAGAGCCCCAGATCTCATGCTGTATTGTTTTCTGCAGCCTCAAGTCATTTCCATAAGACAGTGCCCTGGATCCACACCTGACAGCACCTATTCCAGTCCAGAGACATTCTTTCATCTTTTTTCTACTTCCCACTGCAGGTGCTGCTCACACCTGTTATTGCTGAGCAATGGGTTGGCCTGCCTGAGGGCACGTCCTGGGGGCAGAGAGGCACAGGTGCTAGTGGGAAGTGACTGTGATGTTTTGTCCTGCCTTAGTCCTTGCTCCCTGCCTTCTGGAGCTGATGTTTTTGCAGGCATATGGCTTTGCTGGTTCAGTGTGGCCAGACCAAGCCTGGGTGGGCTGGGATGGGGGGTGAGGGCAGGCTCATCCTGGAGGTTTCTGAGGCCAACACACTTGATGGATGAGTGAGAGACCTCAGCAGCAGGAGGAGGTAGCAGGGACTGACATTTTGCAATTTTTCTATCTCTAAAAATAAACTCAAACAACTTCAACAATTTGATTTGAGCCAATGTTCTGACCTACGCATGGCCTCTTTCCTCCAGTGAGTGAAAAGGAAGGTGTTAATTTTTCCTCTGCACTTAGAAGTTTTCTTGACCACCAAGGACATTGGGTCAGCTCACCCTTTAAAGGTGGCAACTCCAATTTAGAAGATTTAAGTTTGGGGAAATGTGCTTTCTCCTAAAGAGCCCAGGAACAGAGTCATAAAATCTCGGTCACCAGTCCAGCAAGCAGTGGTTTATGTGGTTCATTCTGGAAGCTTCTGATGGCATAATAAAGTTGAGAGTGACTCTGCTGCTCCCTGATTGCAGGGGTGACTGGCCTCAGAGGTCAGCGGGGAGCTCGCTCTGCCCCTGCTTTGAGGAAGAACAGCACCTGGTCAGAGAGGTGTCTTGCTTGAGGCACAAAACAGGTAGTGACTAAAGAGTTCCAAAAAAGCTCATTAATCAAGGCTGCAATGTTGGGGTTGCTGCAGCTTCAGAGGTCAGTGATGGGGCTCCCAGAATCAATTGGAATGAAAGGACAGAGGCAGGGCTGGCTTCCCTGTGATCCAGGTCCTAACTTCATAAAGAGAGGTGAACAGATCTTATTTGCTGATTTTCAGAATGCCAGTAGCAGACTTCCTGGACCTGTGCTTGAAGCTTTGATACAAAAAGAGATGGAAGGCCAGCCTCACCTAGTGTTACCAGCCTGAGAAATACAATGCCCCATGTTAGAGATTCTGAGCAAAACCATAAAGTTTTGGAGGGGGTTCGAAATAAGGTAGAAGAGAGTGACTTCCTTTGGGATTTGGCTTCTGGGAGGAGAGTCATCAGAACACTTGAATCTCCCACAGTAACCTTACCAGAGGGACCTCTTCAGTTGGATGGACTGTGGCACTGACCCAAGAGAGAAATGCTCTTCTCTTTAATGTTTGGTGTAAGTCGCTGTGACTTTAGCTATAGGTTGACTTCCTAAATCTTTGGGTGTAGAAGTGAGTGTGCAGACACAAGTTGGGTTCAAATTCCAGAGACCTGAAGTTTTCCCTGGATAGTAACAGGTTCATAATGGCTGCCATAGTTGTGACAACTAATATTCACTTAGCACTCATGTACCAGACACTGTGCTAAGTGCCTTTCATACTTTCTTACATCTACTCTTTACAATAATTCTAGAAAGTACGTTTGAATCATTAGCCCTGTTGTACAGTTGAGAGAACAGTCACAAACTAACTTGACCAGGTTCATCCTAGTAGGTAGGGCAGAGCTGGGATTTGTCTTTGAGTCATTATGTCCCTCTAAGCACTGGCTTATAATCTTTTCTTCTGTCATTACTGTCTCTGAAGTTTGAACTTCCCTTGAGAGAATTTCTGTACCCATTAAATTTGGTGGAAAATATGCACTGGTTGGGGGAGAGTGGGAAAATTAGTGCTCTGGCTAATAGTGAGCTGACCAAGGTCAAGACCCTGGAAATTTAAGGAAGATGACTCCCCTCTCCCCTTTCCCAGGTCAATTGTAGTCAATCCAAGCCAAGGGTTGGTCCCAGTCCTTTGAAGAATCTGTCCTTAAAGTCAATCAGATCTGTTTTGGGAAACAGAAGGCCTAGATAATTTCTTAACATTTGAGAGAAATTATAATTTGATTAAGACATTTCATATGCCTGGTAGCAGCAGTTCATCTGTAGAAATGATTTGAGGTCTGGGGAAAATAGCTACATTGAAAGAGAGTTTCTGAGCTGTTGAAAAGGACAATGGGAACAAAACTTAATTAGGAGTACAGGCTAATGGAATTGAGAGGGAGGCAAGATGAATTCATTATATTAATAATAAACCTGAACTTAGGGAAGGGAAAGCAGATGGAAAGAAAGGAACGCATAATGCGTTATGTTTCATTTCTTCTGAATAAAGTGTAGTGTGCTGTAATGTAACGAGATTATCCATACTCTCCATCTGCTTTTGTCTGAATAAATTCAGGTTTTTCACAAATGTAATGAATTTTCAGCTTGTAATTTGCTGTCTCCGGTGTGTGCAGTGCAGAGAAGACCCGAGATGCTCCCTCTGAAGCCCATTTGCTGCATGCCCCAGGCCTGGGACCTCCATTAAGCACCAGCACCTCACATACTATCAGCGCAAAGGTTCAGAGTCATCCCACTCTCAGCATGGGTGGGATGTTCTGTCACAGCAGCCACCCGGGGGGTCGCATGGCACAGGTTGACAGAGAAGGATAGTGGTCTGGATTTGGGGGGGTGGAGCTAGGGTAGCAGGATGAGTCTCTTCTGCAAATTCTGGGAGAAAGATGAAAATTCATGGAGTTCTGCTCTCTCCTCATTTATCACTCATTTAACTCTACGTCTTTATTCATGAAGTTTTCTCCACCAGGAATTCCATGTCTCCTATACTCCTATTCTTCAAATTCTATTATTTTTTCAAACTCACTTATTTCTAAGTGTCTTCTTCAACTGCATTAGAACACACAGATTTATTCTCTTCTCCCTGAACTCCTATTGCCCTTTTACTTGAATTCAACTCTGCACTCAGTTATTTAATTACTTGTATTGTTTCTCCTGAATAAGATGATAAGGTCCTCCTCTTTCCTCCTTTTAACAAATCTTTGTTGAATACCTTCCATTTTGCTAGTTACTGTGCTTTATAAGTATTGGGGTTTCAGTAGGGAGCAAAATACACATGGTTCTTGGCAGCGTAGAGCTTGAGGGCTAAAAAGGAAGGTGTGTTAAATAGCATTCTTCCAAATAAACAAATGTGATGGTTAATTTTATGTGTTAACTTGGCTGGTCTAAGAGTTGTCCATGTAGCTGGTGAAACACTGTTTTAGGGTACATCTCTGAGGCTGTTTCTAGAAGAGATTAGTTTTTGAATTGGTGAACTTAGTAAAACAGAAGGCCCTTCCCAATGTGGGTTGGCATTATCCTATCCACTGATGGCCTGAATAGAACAAAAAGGTGGAGGAGGGTGAATTCACTCTCTCTGTCTGAGCTGAGATATCCATCTTCTCCTGTCCTTGGACTTCAGGGCACATTGTTCTTAGGCTTTCAGATTCAGATTGGGACTTACACCAACTGCTCCCCAATTCTCAAGACTTCAGATTGGGCTTCCCTGGTTCTCCAGCTTGCAGATGGCAGATAATGGAACTTGTCAGTCTCCATAACTATGTGAGACAATTCCTGTATTAAATCTCATATACACATCTCTCTATATATTTCCTGTTGGTTCTGTTTCTTTGGAGAACCCTGACTAATACAATTACAAAATTTAGTAAATGTCAAATTTAATTCAATGTTATGGAGATAAAATTTTACGTAATAAAATTCACACATTTTAAATATACAAGTCAATGAATTGACAAATGTAACCATTCATGTAACCACTATCCCAAATAAAACATAGAATATTTCTGTTGTCCCAAAAGTTTCCTCAATACCTCTTCCTAATCTCCCTCTGCCCAAATCCTAACTGCCTAACTACCACCACAGATCTGATTTCTATCACTGTAGGTTATTTTTCCCTTCTCTAGAATTTCACATAAATGAAGTAGTATAGTATTTACTCTTTTGTGTCTGTCTTCTTTCACTCAGTCCAACTATGAGATTCTTCAGTATTGTATTTATAAGTAATTTGTTCCTTTCAGTTCCTGAATATAACCATGAGGATATAACAAATAATTTATTTATCAATTCACTTACTGCTGGACATTTGGGATATTGATAGCTTTTGGCTCTGATGAATAAAGCTACTGTGAATATTTGTATTCAAGTCTTTCTGTGGCATATATTTTTATTACTATTGAATAATAGGAGTGGAATTGCTGGGTTATGTGGAAAATATATGTTTGAATTTATAAGAAACTACCAAAATGTTTTCCAAATGGATCACAGACTTACACATGAGAGCTAGGACTGTGAAAATTCTATAAGAAAATGTAGGAGAAAGTTTTCACAACCTTGGGGTAAGATTTCTTAGGCATGCCATGCTTTTACACAAAAATTTTTTTAAAAAACCTTTGAATTTCATCAAAATAAAAAATCTGTGCTTTTCAAAAAAAGCCTTAGGAATTTAAAAAGGCAAGTCACAGATTGGGATAAAATATATGTAAAATGTATTTGGCAAAGTAGTTGCATCCAGAATATATAAGGAAATTTTACAACTCAATAATAAGGAGATACAACTCAAAAAAAGGTAAAATATTTGAATGAATACTATATAGGAATGACCAAAAAGCACACGAGAATATGCTCAATATCATTAGTCTCCAAGGAAATGCAAATTAAAACTACAGTGATATACCTCTTCACACCCACTAGGAGGTGTTAAAAAGAATGAAAATCCCAAGGGTTAGTAGTGATATAGAACCACAAAGTAGTGCAAGCATGTTGGAAATGGGGTGCATAATATTTTGTGAAGCTAAACATGCCCTTACAATGTGACCCCACAATTCCACTCAGATAACTACCCAAGAGAAATGAAAAAGTACTTCTCACAAACAGTTGTACATGAAAGCTCATAGCAGCTTTAATAATAATCATCCAAGATGGAAACAATCCAAATATCCATTACCTAATGAACAGATAAACAAATCACAATACATCCATGCAACGCTAGCAAAAAAGGGAACAAACTTCACAGAATGCTGAGTGTAAAAGACAGACACAAAAGAATATGTGTGACATGGCTTCATTTACATGAAACTATAAAAAAGGGAAATCTAATTTACAGCAACAGAAACAGATCAGTGATTTTCTGGGGTTGTCTTGTGAGGGTTAGCTGCAAAGAGGTAGAAGGGAAATTTCTGGGGTTATGCTAATGTCCTATGTTTTCACTGTGTGGTTATGCAAGTGTATACATTTGTCAGTTATTGACCTGAACACTTAAAATGGATGTAATCCTTTGAATGTACGTTATACCTCAATAATGTTTATCAAAACAAACAGGCACAAACCTACTAGTGATGACTGTCTATAAGTGACTCTTCTCATTCCTCCCACTATCTTCCCAGTGAGAAAATGGATTCAGTACACAGAGGCACACGTCCTTTAGCAGAGACCCTATTCATCCTGTGAGAGCATGTTAGCAGTCTACTGGGGTGCTGGTGATTTAGTTCTACATTATGCTGCAGAAAATGAAACAAGAAGTGGATTCCATGTGACACTTGCATTTATTACCAGAAAAACAAAGGATCTGCTAAGAAGAGTGACACTCTATTGTGTGGATGTCACTTCTAATAGTCAAGTTGCAGAAAACATTCAGCTAAGTTTTCAGCTTGTTAAACCTGAAAGAGCTGTTTACAGGTTTTGTATTTGCCTCATGTGAACTATTAAGCATTCCATCTAATTTGCAAAGGTAGAACAGGTTTTCTTGATGGCTTGGCTCCTTTGGGATAAATGCTGAGAACAATACTCAGTATCAGTACCAACGGATTTGGTCTCTATTAAGACACTTGGAGTCTTAAACTGAGGGCATTCAAGCACCAGGAGTTGCAGCCTATCTAAGTTATTGTGCTATGTCCATTTACAGAGAAGTCATGCATGGACTGATACTTGACTCTAACTAGGGATAGTCATTTGTCCCCTAGCATAGGGAGAGTCAGAAGAGCGCTCAAGATGGCTGCTCTTTATTCACGCATGATACTCAATTGTGAGCAAAACTCTGTTTCCATCACTACCCATACTTTTAATCCAGGGTCAGAGGGGACATACTTGTATGGACAATAGGGGGGAAAGAGGAAGAAATCTCAGAGGACTGTAGCCACTGCGATCGATTAAAAATTATGTAATATTGGGGAACCTGGGTGGCTCAGTAGGTTAAGTGTCCGACTTTGGCTCAGGTCACGATCTCACGGTTTGAGCCACGTGTTGGGCTCTGTGCTGACAGCTCAGAGCCTGGAGCTTGCTTCAGGTTCTGTGTCTTCCTCTCTCTCTGTCCCTCCCCTGCTCATGCTCTGTTTCTCTCTGTATCTATAGTAAATAAACATAAGTTTTTTTTTTTAAAAATTATGTAATATTGCTTAAGCAGAAAAACTTACTGAATGTCCTGGGTCTCTTGGAGTCCAGACATTTCTGCCCCATAGTCATTTTTAATGAACAAAACATTAGATGTAGCCTACAGAAGGGTCAACTTCCTAAATTTGTAAGGAAGACATCTGGAAGCAGAGGGAATGCAAGGGGTCCCTTACTGTATCTAACTGGGGTTCAGATACATTAAATGATGTCAGACAAGCCACTTAGCTCTTCTGAAGAGGTTTCCTCACCTAGGAATTAACTTAAAACCCAATGCTGATAACCAGCTGCCAGCTATTTCTTTGTCTTTGCTTATGCCAAAATGGAAACAAAATCTAAATATCCTGAAAGAACCCACTCCCCTGAAGAGTATAAATGAGCAAAGCCAGCTTTATAGAAGATCTGGTAAGGGGAATTAGAGAGGGATTTTACTGAACTTCCCACATCTAAGGAATATTACAAAGGGACTGTGTATATCTGAGTGTATGTGTGAATATGTGTGTGCTGGTGTGTGTGTGTATAAGTACACATGTGCATGTGTCTGTGTGTTTAAAGCTTTCTGTTCTTCCTCCTGCAGTGCCCAGAATCCTCACCTTTCTTCCTTCTCCTGGTATTCCTCCAAGAATTTTATTTTATACCTCTCTATCTTCCATCAAGCATAGCAATTCTGCCTACTCCCTAGCGTACCTTACCTGGGTGCTAAGGAAACAAGTGGCCTCCCTGGACTCCTTCCTTCAGAAGATGGTTTGGTGATCATCTTTTATACTTGTGCATAATTTGGTGTTTCCTTGCATGTAAAATAGCCCACACAAATATCTATATTTCATCAATTCTAAGACCAAGATTTTCTCATATTTTAACATCTCTGAAATTAGGATACTATTTACAATAGAAGACATCTTACAACTACAAATGACAACATTTTCTTTCTTAGTATCTTAGATTTGATTAAATATGGCATTTTCAGCAGCTGAATGCAGGGCTTTTTCTCTCCAAGACCATTATCGTTATTATAAACTTATGGTATAAAATTTTCTGTCTCAAAACAAAAAATATCTCAAAGTCTATGGGGTTCTGACGCCTGGTTAAGAAATTACACACACAGATATGCCCATCCTTGCTTCTGACTCACTCACTTTCTCTTACTGGAAAGCACAAAGACAAACAGCTGGGAATAAGGAGGGGAAATTGTCTATTTAAATATATTAAGTGGGATTCTTTTCAACAGGAAGAGTTCATCAGTGTAATTGGGACTTACCTAGTAATGAGTTGATTTTTAAAGTGTGTTCCAAATGATTTTTTTGTACACCAAAATCCCCTGGCAGGCTTACTATAAAGGGTGACTTTCTGGACCATATTTTATTCAAAACTGCATTACTACTTTTTTTGTAAGCTGAGTACCCATCCTAGACCAGGAAATTCCATTTCAATTCATTATGATTTAAAACTCCCAAATACCCTTTAAAGATGTGCATAAGTCCTGTTTGCAGTGGGTAAATGGAGGCACACAGAATCTGAGTAGCTGCCCAAATCACTACCTAGAAAGTGGTGGTGGCTGGATGTGAATCTGCTTATCTGACTCCAGGGCTTTCTGAGCTCAGTCTTGTCTCCATTGAACTCAGAACAGAATTTATACATGCTATGAAATACTATATAGCAGTAAAAGAAATGTACAACTATATATAATAGCATGAAAAGATCTCTAGGACATATGATTAAATGTGAAAAGTTGAATTTAAGTGCAAAAATTTTGAGAAGAGTGTTATTATGTAAAACAAAAAAGGCATGTTTATGTTACAAATGTGAAGGCATAGATAGAAAAATATCTAGAAAGTTACATACTAAATTGCAGATAATGGTTACCTTTTAGGAGGTAAGTGGTATTTGAAGTGCATGGGGGTGGAAATGTAGGGGTGAAGGTCACTTTGAACATTTATTCTTACTCGTATGTTGTATTAATTTTTACCATGAGAATTCAGGTGTTAAGTAAAATTTTAAATTAAAAAAAGGCAAAACATGTATTGTAAACTGGTCATGAGCACATTTTCAACCCTGAGGTTAGGTGCAAAAGTGGCTGAAGGCTGTAGTTTTTGCAGAATAGTTAATATAAAAAATCTTTGTTGTTTCTTGTTATTAATTATGTACTCTAATGGGGGTAGCGTATTTTTTAAATCTCAAATCAAAACTGTAAAGTATAAAAATATAACTTAGCAAAACCTACAACCTACTGAGTTGGTGAAACATTTCTATTAATGGTAATGTTGGGCTTGTTGGAAACTAGTCATATTTCATTTTATGCTTAGTTGCTCCCAAGTTTTAATAAAGAGCCCATAATATCTGTTATTTACCAAGGGAATTTAAGAAAGCTCATCAAAATGTATACAAAAGAACAAAGATGAATTGCATGCAGTGAATTGCCACATTTTTCTTGGTATATTAGTGAAAAATGACAACTTTACTGAAAATTGCTATCCGTTGTGTCCTTTTTCTGTTTTGAAAAACCCAAATTGGCTCATAGCAGAGCATTTCAATACCTGCCCCATTTGTCTTGGAGAGGTCTTTAAAATATGCCTATAATTACAGGTTTTGTGCTATAAATCATTTAATTCTTAATAAAGAATAGGCTCATTGAGGGAAAACTGCAGTAATGTGGCTTGAAGTATGGGTTGGGCAGTTTTTCATGACTTTCCCTGGGCAAGGAAATGAAACAGAAATTTTCATTATTCTCAGCACCAATGACTCATCTTGCCCTCCTCAGTGGATTGACTCACTGATTTTATTCCTTTACTGTATTGTCTAGTTGGATTAATCCACTACAGGTAATGGGGTATAGCCACTAAAAGCTGTGTGACCTTGAAAAAGTCACCTATCCACTGTGACTCTCATTTCTTCATTTATAAAACAAAAAAGTTTCCCAATATAATCGTGCATGTCTTCATTCTAGAGTTAAGAATTTGTAGCTTTTCAAATCAAAAGGTCAATGGGAAAGGTCTGGGCTGGCCTTGGGATTTGCTTTTACCAATAGAATGTGAGGAAGACATATTGTGCCAGTTCTAAGGTGAAGCCTCAAGAGATCTTGCATGTTTCCACTCTCACTTTTGAAATCCTGCTAGCTTCCATGAGAACAAGCTGAAACTAGCCTTCAGGAGGATGAGAGACCATGTGGAGCAGAGAGGAGCTGACCTAGCATGACCTACATGAGTGAGCTCATCCAGGATAGAAGAAACAACCAGTTGAGTCCATATTTAAATGGCCAGCCTGCAGAACTGTGGGTTAAATAAATAGTTATTGTTTTCAGCCACTGAAACAATTTGTTTGTTACACAGCAAAAGTGAACTGGTGCAATGGTGGATATAGAGACAACTGAAATAGTGTTAAAGCACTAAGTGAAGGTCATATGTGTGATTTTCAGTGCAAAGACCAACAATGCTTTCATGCCAATTCCTAATGTTTTTCACTTAGTAAAAAATTATCAGAATAAAAAGAAGTCTCCCTAAAGTTCAAAAGATTGATAAGACATAGTTTTGGTGACTTATTTCCTTCCTCATATCACACTCCCATATATTTACATGATTGTCAATTGGTATTACACCTTTGGAGGATAATTTTGGCAATATCAATCAATTTAAATGCATATACCAACTTTCCCAGAAATTACTAGGAATTTATCCTAAGATGTACCTCACAAATGATGTATGTGTAAGGATGTTCATTGAAGTAAAACACTGGAAACCATGTAAATGTAAGAAGGACTTGGTTAAATAAATCATGCACTATTTATACAATCAGTTAATATCCAAATATTAAGATAGATACATGATGATATAGAGTGATTAAGCTGTGTTATGGACTGAATGTGCCGCCCCCTCCCCCTTGAATTCATATATATTGAGCCTAATCCCCAATGTGATAGTATTTGGAAGTGGAGTCTTTGGGAGGTAATTAGGTCATGAGGATGGAGCCTACATGATGAGATTAATGCCCTGATAAGAAAAGACAGAGGAGAGTTTGCTTCCTCTCTCTCTGCACTCTGCCACGTGAAGATACAATGAGAAGACAGCCATATTCAAACCAAGAAGTGGATTCTCATCAGACACCAAATCTGCTGGCACTTTGCTCTTGGACTTCCCAACCTCCAGAACTGTGAGAAATAAATGTTTGTTTTTTAAGATTCCCAGTCCATGTTATTTTGTTATAGCAGCCCAAACTGACTAAAACAATTCATAAGGTATATTGTTGTATGAAAAAAAAAAAAGTGAAACACTGTAATTTGCTCCCTTATAAGTCAACATTCATATATGCACATACAAGCATAGATACGAATCTCCCCATGAAAAAGTAGAGTAGAATCCTGGAATTGGAATTTAATCCTGAAATTTCCTTTAACTTCCAATTCACCATCTGGTGCAGACAATCACATTATGACTTTTTGTCATTCACCCTGGGCTTATGGAACATTTTATTGATGGAGAGTTCATTACCTGTGTATTTAGCATACTTCAAAAGAGCTGTTCTAGAGTCTTGTCTCAAAACTTAAGAACTCCTGGCATGGGGAAAATATTGTATTGTCTTCAACTAAGGCTTGACATCTACCTAAGAGTAAGGACCTATAGGAATGAACTACAGGATGAATATCTAGGATCGGCAAGGTGTGCTGACACTGCTGACGCCCAGTCCTAGAAAAATAACATGATACAGAGCGAAGATCATGGGTCTTGAAGGCAGGCATGTTGGAAACTCTAACAGGTTTTCGTGCCTGGCATCATTTCCACTCAGCCCACCTTTGATTTCAGCTGTAATTATGACCATACATACAGATCTAAACACAGACAGATAGCATTTCTCTCAAAGGCCAGCTGAATCAGCCTATTGGCTTTCCTGCTTCAAAGGTCTCCTCCAAAGCTAGGGGCCCTCTCTCAGCTCACATGTGGAACATTCCAGAAGTGCAAGGGAATGCACTTAATGCCCAACCTCTTATTCTTTGAAGGGACAATTCTGAGGCACATTCCTACACAGTTCTTCAAAGAGTCTCCAGTGGAATTGAGCCCTGTTGCCACAGCAGGAATTAGCTCAATAACACTATGTTGGCTCTTTCTTCCTTCCTCATATTACACTCCCGACTATCTCACTCCTGTTTACTGGGATCACCTTGCCATAAAGTAACTACACTCAAATCTTTTCCTCAAGTTCTGATGTGGGGACAAACCAATATACTTACTCAACTTTCCTGAGCTCTGATTTTCTTACAAGTATATATATATATATATATATATATATATACATACACACACACAAATACATACATATATGTATATATATATATATAAAAATGTATATTATTTTGTGAAAATAAATATTATATCTCTATCTAGCACCATCTATCTATCATCTATCTATCTATTTGGGACATTGCAAGTGTTCAGTAAATAGTAACTAGTTCCCAGCCAGAGAGCATCCTTCCTCCAGTTCTGGCCCAAATTCTTTAGCTCTTCCTGAGCCTATGAATCTCTGTTCTTTACTCCTGCAGCTTTGCCTCACATAGACAAGACATGGTGGAACATAGAAGATTAGTTAGTAAAGCATGTCTTAACACTTGGAATTTATCACTTGACCTTCAGCCTTCTGTCTGTTGCGCCTTGCAAGTTTCATTTCTGTTTAGAAGAGCATGCTTTCCAAAAGGATGCTTAGGGAGCAGAGGCAATGTGCCCAGTTTCACCATGTCATCCTGACTTTTAGGAAAAAACCTGCTCATCTCTTCAATTAGCAGCCCTGCTGGTGGCCCAGGCAATGGTTTTCAGAGACTAGCAGCAGGAAATCCAATGAGAAGCCACTGTTTATGTAGCAAAATAAAGAATACTAGTTGTCTGTTTATAGCCAGTGACCCTGGCAGATAGAATTGAATTCATGACCCTCTGTGCTTAATTTAGGATATCTTTACTCCTTCAGCCCATGTATTCTAGTATGTTTCTTTTGAGAAAAAAATACTAGATTTCTTCAATGGAGAAGCCATTTCCTATGTTGTAATGTAAAGGATAACTGTGTGTGTGTGTGTGTGTGTGTGTGTGTGTGTGTGTGTGTGTGTATGAGAGAGAGAGAGACAGAGAGAGAGACAGAGAGAGAGAGAAAGGATGTTTAATTAGTGATTAATTAAACTTTAATCAAAAAAGGGACTTTTTTGACCATGATTCCCAAACCATATTTTTGAAACTATAATAATTTTCCACTTTGTATCAGAATTATTTGCAGACTGAATGAGATTTCAGTAAAAAAGTTATTTTGAGGGATGCCTGGGTGGCTCAGTTAGTTAAACATTTGACTTTGGCTCAGGTCATGATCTCACAGTTCGTGATTTCGAGCCCCACATTGGGCTCTCTGCTGTCACCATGGAGCTCGGTTTGGATCATCTGTCCCTCTCTCTCACTGCCCTTCTCCCTCTCATACATGTATTCCCTCTCTCTTTCAAAAATAGATAAACATTTTTTTAAAAAGAAAAAAAGCTATTTTGATATTTATTTCCCCATGACCAAGCGCCTTCTTTCCCCAGCCCCAGAGCCTAACTTGATTATCCCAGGGGAGAAGGGATGAGAGGGAAATGTCTTTGCTTTGGCTATCCTCTGTTTTTTTCAAATGTTTATTTGTTTTTGAGAGAGAAAGAGAAAACAGGGGAGGAGCAGAGAGACAGACAGAACCCAAAGCAGGCTCCAGGCTGTTAGCACAGAGCCCAATGTGGGGTTCAAACTCACAAACTGCAAGATCATGACCTGAACTGAAGTCAGGTACTTAACTGACTGAGCCACCCAGGAGCCCTGGCTAGCCTCTGTTTCTAAATGAGAGATCAGGTAAATTGCAATCATCCTGTTGTATGGATATGGTGATAAGAAAGAGCCACTTTCCTGTCCTGGCCCTGCATCAAGTCAGAGTCCTGAGGGCATAGAGGGAATGAATTGGTCTTTGCATTAAATATGTAATGAGGAAGAAATTTGTGACCAAATGGGGATCCTAGTCCCTCACTCATTTGGAAAGGAATAAGAGAAAGGTCTTGCTGACTCAGGACATGATGGAGGTGTGTAGTTTAAAAATGGAGCACCTCTGACTCTGATTTCATCCAAAGCAAGATTCAGATGTTAGGCCCTTGGGCAGGTGTGGATTGAACCTTTCCCGACATCCTGATGACAGCGTCGTCGTGATCATATATACCTTGCCTATCGCTCCTAATGGGGACACCTTGGTGTAGGACCCAGTAAAGAAACTTTATGCACAGTCAGCTTTAAACCACTATTATCTGGTGTTGTGGCAATGCTGCCTTTAAGGGGCTCTGGATTGCAAGTGTGGACACCTGAGTTCAAGTCCTCAGGATGTGGGCTTGCTTCTGAGAATGTGAACATTTGTGCTTGAACCAGAGGTCTGCTAAATTCCTTCAAGCTCTGCTGTTTTGTGATGTTAAGGAGGAGACCCGTCTACCATCTCTCTCCTATCAGGGGTTGGGTATTTCTATAAGAAAGATGGTTTGTTTCACTCATCATGCTGTGTAGCAATGGCTCCAATTAGCGCATGCTCTATCTCTAGGGCAATATCAACTCTCCCTTTTACACAGCAAATGATCCAGATTATGCGTGTTTCAGGTATTAGATTCCTCCTGTTTTCTTTTCCTTCTTGATATTTTTAAGGTTTTTTTTAAGCCAAGCATTTATTGCAGCCTAATAGCAGAAACATGGGAGGGAAAAAAGTTGATCGTCCGCAAACCACATTTTCTGTGCAATTAACCTCTGCAGTAAGCTACTTAGTTACAAATTTGCCTATAGGGGAAACCAGCCTTCTGGAGAAAGAATTACACATTTATAGTCTGGGCAGAAATGTCTCTCAAGAGGTCTGCTAGTGTGGCCCCAGATATCAGGCAGAGAAAATGTATCCCCATTTCACAGATGAGGAACTAATGCTGAATTTTGAAGACAAGAGAATAGAGAAAGTCTTTTCTTGGACTGCCTCAGTAGAAAAGACTAGTCTTGAAGACAAGAACTCATGGTTAAGAAGTGATAAGGTAGGGAAATGTGTGGAAAATTGTTTTCCTGATTTCTACTACCTACCCTAATTGCCCAAAGAGACCTGTAGATTATAGCATTACATTGCTATACAACCACTTTCTTCTTGTTCAGCAAATAATCTGACTGAATTTTGTGCCAGGCACCATGGCGCAATGGAAATAGAGTGGTAAACAAAAGTTAGAGTGTCTTTCTTTACAGAGTTAAGGAGGTAGATATTAAATAAACACAGAGTTAACCATATCACCATTGTGAACATGGTAATGACATGGAAAAAGAAAAGCAGGTATACAGTCACCTTAGAAGACTGTTTGGCAGTTTCTTACAAAAGTATACTCTTGCCATACATTCCACAATCTTGCTGTTTGGTATTTGCCCAAAGGAGATGAAAATTTATGTCCACACAAAAACCTGCATATGGATGTTTTTACAGCAGCTTTATTTGTATTTGTCAAAACTTGGAAGCTACCAAGATGTCCTTCAGTAGGTGAATGGATACATAAACTGTGGTACATACAGACATTGAATATTATTCAGCACTGAAAAGAACTGAGCTATCAAGCCATGGAAAGACATGGAGGAAGCTTCAATGCATCTTACTAAGTGGAAAAAGCCAAACTGAAATGGCTACATGCTGTATGATTCCAATTATACGACATTCTGGAAAAGGCAAAACTATGGAGACAGAAAAAGATCAGTGCCAGGGAGTGGGAGTTAGACAGATAGATGGAGCACAGAGGATTTTTAGGGCAGTGAATATCCTCTGTATGATATAATAATGGTGGATATGTCATTATACATTTTACATTTGTTTAAACTATGAACTATGGACCTTGGGTGATTATGACATGTAACCATAGCTTTATCCTTGGTAAAAAAAAAAAATTGTACCAAGTGATGTTAAGAATGGGAGAGGCTTGGTGCCTGGGTGGCTCAGTCAGTTACGCATCAGACTTCAGCTCAGGTCATGATCTCTCAGTTCGTGGGTTTGAGCCCCGCGTTGGGCTCTGTGCTGACAACTCAGAGCCTGGAGCCTGCTTTGGATGCTGTTTCTCCCTCTCTCCCTGCCCCACTCATGCTCTGTCTCTCTGTCTCTCTCTTTCTCTCTCAAAAATAAATATAAACATTACAAATTAAAAAAAAAAAGAATGGGGGAGGCTATGCTTGTATGGGGACAAGGGTATATGGGAAATCTCTGTACCTTCTTCATAAATTTTGTTGTAAACCTCAAACTGCTTTTAAAAATGTTTCTTCATGGGGGTGAGGGGACACCTGGGTAGCTCATTCAGTTAAGTGTCCAACTCTCGGTTTCGGCTTAGGTCATAATCTCATGGTTCATGAGTTTGAGCCCCACATCAGGCTCTGTGCTGGCAGTGCAGAGCCTGCTCTGGATTCTTTCTCTCCCTCTCTCTCTCTGCCCTTCCCCTGCTCATTCTCTCTTTCTCTTAAGCCATTTGTCCATTGAGGAAATGAGAAGTCCCACATGGCTGGAGTATGGTGGTTGGTTGGGGGAGAACCATTTAAAAGAGTTGGAAAGGGTGCTAAAATCCAGTCAAGAGGGGCTTGTAGATATCCACAAAAGTTTGAACTTTGTCCAAAGGCAGTGGGACACCTTTGAAGCAGCACTATCCAATTGAATGTTCCTGTGTTCTATAATCTATGCTGTTTAATATGGCAGTCACTAGCCACAGGTGACTATTGAGCGTACAAAATGTGGTTGGTGCAACACAGAACTAAGTGTTTACTTTTATTTAATTTTAATTAATTTAAATTTAATAGTCACATGTGGCTGCTGGTTATTACATTAGCGCAGCTTTGAAAGATTTTATGGAAGAGTTGCAAGATCAGATTTATCTTTAAAAAAAATCACTCTGGCTGCAGTCTGGAGAATAAATTGGAGAGGGCAGGAATGGAAGTCGAATGGCCAGTCAGGAGTTTGGGTTGGAATGGAGGCAGTGAATATGGGGAAACATGGGTGCATCTATGATATATTCTAGGGTAGACTCATAGGACTCAGTTATGGAGAGTGCCTACTAGGTAGGGAAAAGTGGTAAAGAGGTGTTGAGAATGATGCCCTGTGTCCTGGTTTGAAAAACTAGTACATGAAGGTGTTATTCACTAAGGCAGACATGAGGGGAAGGGGGACAGATCTGAGACTTGGGATAGAGATAGGAAAAGCAAATGTTTAGTTGTGAATATTTAAGCATTGTGAAATGGATAGGATGTATAAGTGAACATGTCAATAGACTGCTGAATACTGGAGCCTGGCACTCTGAAAAACATTCTGTGGACACTCTAGGGCTCAGAGACTGAGTCTTAACATAAGGAAACTAAACATTATCTTGGTTGGGCATGAAAGAATGAGACAAATAGGATGAAGTCTAGAGATAATTTGGGGCTTTCTGTTAACGATATTCTCTTTGCCCACGTTTTTCTATTTTGAAGAAATAGTACTTCTTTATTAAAAAAAAAAAAGAAGGAAGAGGTTACCCTCAACATGTACTCAGCATTTATTAAGTCTGTATTTGGGTCACTGCATTCCAGTGTTTCCTAAAGTATAGACCAAACACTTCTTAGTGGCATAGGAAATGATTTTAGGTAAACACAGAAGATTATGTAACATGCAAACCTATTATGAGAAAGTTATTTTCCTTTCTAATTTCTTTCACTCTTCTATGACAGAAGAAAGTCTCTGTTTATAACTATGTCCATTTTAAAATGTTTATTTATTTATTTTGAGAGAGAGTGGACATATGCATGAGTGAGCAGGGGAGGTGCAGAGAGAGAGGGAGAGAATGCAAGCAGGCTGCTTGATCTCACATGAAATCATGACCTGAGCTGGAATCAAGAATCCTATGCTCAACCGACTGAGCCACCAAGGCACCCCTAATAAGCATGTTCTTAATATCAAACACTTGTTAGTCTCCATTTCAAACAGAGAGTGGAGACTTCAGACTCCCAGTCCTTAGCAGGCAACCCAATGTAGTATTTAACATTTTGTTTTCATTGTACTTATTTTATAGTCACTTTCTTTTAAAACTAAGATAATCTTTAATTTTAACCAACCTCAAATGTACAGACAAGTTTAAGAAACTTACATAGTATTTTTCCTATTTGAGAAGTAAGTTGTTGACATGAAGCTCATCACTCCTGAATATTTGACTATAATTCCTACAAACAAGGACATTCTCTTCATGACCACAAATATAACCCCTAAAATTGGGAAGCTAATGCCGAGATGCAACTATCATATAAGCCACAGCCCTCAATTAGATTTCAACAATTGCACCAAGAAGAGACATCTTTTCTAGCAAAATAATCCAGTTTAAGATCACTGTATTTCATTGTCATATCTCTTCAGTTTTTTTCAATCTGGAACAGTTTGTCAGTCTTTCCTTGACTTTCATGATCTCAACACTTTCAAAGATCCCAGGTGAGTTATTTTGTAAAGTGTCCTTCAATTTGCATTCATCTGACATTTCTTCATGATTAGATCTAGATTATGCATCTTTGCCAAATATCACAGAGGTGATATATCGTTCCTCTCTGCATCCTCTCAGAGAGCACATGTGTTGATTTGTCCCATTACTGCTAATGTTACCTCTGATTACTTGATTAAGGCGATGTCTGCCAGGTTTCTCCACTGTAAAGAAAGCTACTCTTTTATCTTTTGTAATTTATATGTTTTGTATAAATGTATTTTGTAGGGAGATACATTGATACTATGTAAATATCCTGTTCCTTGTTAAATTTTAAGGCCCAGTTTTAGCATTCATTGATGTTTCTTGAATGAATTAATCATTACTCTGATGGTTACCAAACAGTGAATTTCTCATTCTGTTATTCTCTGAACACTTCTGCTGAGAGAAAAAAAAAAAAACTTTCTTCTCCCCAGGAAATTATTTATGTCTGTATGTACTCAAATTCCTATTTTAATCTATCGGTTCTAATCTCTTATTATTTATTTTGGTATTCAAATTGTCTCAGGTTTGGTCAGTAAGAGCCTCACCAGTATGTCCTTTTTCCTTTTGACATGTCCAATCATTCTCTGAGCACTTCCTTGCTTCCAAGATTCTCTAGGACCTTTAGCCCTAGCCCTAGAATCAGCCATTTCCCTAAGGAATTCTAGTTACTTTTAGTGGAGAATGGTATTTAGAAACCAAGGTCTGGGTATTATGTGTTCTCATTGCTATTGGGATGTCAAGCCCTCTCAGTTTGTTTATTTGTTTGCTGGCTTGCTTGCTTGTTTATTTTTAACTCTGCTGTCTCTCTATCTCACTACTATCCTAAGTTCATACTAAATCCAACCCAACACCTCAAGTTTTATTCCACTTTCTTCCCTTTTGTATTTATAACTGCCTTCTCCAACAATGAGGAAACTGGGCTCTCATCACCATCAATCTATTTCAATCTCTTTACCTCTTGGAGCAATTCCCCTTTATAAAGCCAGTCTCCAATCATCATGGCTGTCTCATGCACAGATGCCCTTTCACCCTACTTGGGCTTTGGCATCTTACACTGACTAATACTTCTTCTATCTCCATTGCATGTGTGCTTTTCACCCCACTCAGGTTCCAACATCCTGCATTGGTGCTGCCGCCATCACCCCTCAATACATAGTTTTCTTCATATTTTCTGGACCTGACACCCTACCCCATGGTTGCCATCTTTACCCATTTAGAGTTCTAAAACTCCATACTGTGTTACACAGTTGACTTCTTCATCCCACTTGCCTCCTTACACCCTATGGTTCCTGCCATTACTGACCTCTTTCCCATGTATGGATACCTTCTTCACTCTTCCCAGGCTTCAACACATTGCATTGGGTTATCACCACCACTGCCCCCACATCCATGCATAAACTCCGGTATTCCATCCATGTTGCAAGGACGTTATCCTCTTCTGACACTTGTGACACTTCACACTGGCTGCTCCACAATCCACACAGACTTATTCTGCTTGGAACCACCTGATGACTTTTGGACTGGATTTTCCAGGAAAGGAAGCAAGGAAGAAAGAAAGCTAGAGTTATTTTCTGTTCACAGCTAATAATGACTTTTCACTTACAGAATATATATAATAAATTTTCTATTTTTAAATAAACTTTATGAGGAGCAGTTTTAGGCTACCAGCAAAATTAAGTGGAAGGTACACAAATTTCCCATATATACCCTGCCCCCTCATACACACAACGTCCCCTAATGTTAAAATCCTTTGGTGTAATAGTATATTTGTTGCAATCAATGAGTCTATATTGGTACATTACCACCCACAGTTCATAGTTTATGCTAGGGCTTTTTCTTTGGGGTCTGACAAATGTAAAATGACATGTATTCACCACTATAGTATCATCCAGAATAATTTTGCTTTCCTAGAAATCCTCTGTGTTCCACTTGCTCATCCTTCCCTTCACCTTAACCCCTGGCAACCACTGATCTTTTTACTGTCTCTATAGTTTTGCCTTTTTCAGAATATCAAAAAGTTGGAAGCATACAGTATGTCGCCTTCCAGATTGGTTTCTTTCACTTAGTAATATGAATTGAAGTTTCCTCAGTATCTTTTCATGGCTTCATAAGATTATTTCTTTTTAGCACTGAGTAATATTCAATTGTTTGAATGTATCAGTTTATTCATTCACCTACTGAAGGACGTCTTTTTGGTTCCAAATGTAGGCAATCATGAGTAAAGCTGCTATAAATATCCATGTGCAGGTTGTTGTGTAAACATACAGTTTCAAGTAATTTGGGTAAATACCAAAGAACTTGATGGCTGGATCTCATGGAAAGAGTATGTTTAGTAGTGTAGGAGACTTCCAAAATGTCTTCCACAGTGGCTGTACCATTTTGCTTTCCCACCAACAAAGAATGAGAGGTCTGTTGCTCCACATCTTCACCAGTATTTGGTGTTGTCAGTGTTCTAGATTTGGCTATTCTGATAGGTGTATAGTGAAATTTCATTGTTTTAATTTGCATTTCCCTAATGACGTATGATGTGGGGCAGTTTTTCATATGCTTATCTGCATCTGTGTATTTTCTTTGGTGAGATATTTCTTTGGGTCTGTTTCCCATTATTTAATTGAGTTGTTCATTTTCTTATCATTGAGTTTTGAAGAATTCTTTATATTTTGATTAACAGGTCTTTGTCTTCCTTTTGCAAATATTTTCTCCCAGTCTGTGGCTTATCTTCTCATTCTCCCTAACATTGTCTTTTGCAAAGCAGAAGTTTTTAATTATAATGAAATCCAGCTTATTATTTTTTTCCGTCACAGAGTGTGCATTGGTGTTGTATCTAAAAAGTCATTGCTAAAGCCAAGGTCATCTAGATTAGGAGAAAACCTAGAAATTTTATAGTTTTGAATCTTGCATTTAGGTCTATTATCCATTTTGAGTTAATTTTTGTGAAAGATGTAAGGTCTGTGTTTAGATTTACTTCTTTGTATGTGAAGGTCCAGTTCTTCCAGCACCATTTATTGAAAAGATCATCTTTTCTCCAATGCCTTTATACCTTTGTCAAATATTAGTTAACTATATTTATATGGGTCTGTTTATGGACTCTTTATTCTGTTCCATTGATCTACTTATCTATATTTTCACTAAGGCCACACTACTGTCTTTATTATGTAGCCTTATAGTAAGTCTTGAAGTCAAGTAGTATCAGTTTTCTGACTTTGTTCTTCTCCTTCAATATTGGGTTGGCTATTTTGCTGTAATTTTGTTTTTGTATTTCTATATAGAAAGAATCAGTTTGTTGATATCCAAAACCCTGGTGGGGTTTTTTTTAATGGGATTGCATTGACTCTATAGATCAAGTTGGGAAGAACTAACACCTTGGCAATATCTTTTTATCCATGAACATGGAATATCTCTCCACTTATTTAGTTCTTTGATTTCCTCTGAGTTTGTAGTTTTTTAATATAGATCTTGTACATATTTTGTTAGATTTATCTTTAAATATGTTATTTAAGGGGGATGGGGCAGGGGAAGGTGGTGTGGGCAAGCATCTTCCTTTTGTGCAAGGGACGGTAGTTCTGCAAGAAACTGAAACCTGGAGTTTGAGTAATTCATTCAAGGTTACCAAGTTGATAGAAGGACACGAACAGAGTCACCAGAACTGGCTGAAGCTTTCTTTCAGTAGAAGAGGTACCTTAACATGGGGAATCTGCTTAAAGTTTTGACATGCACAGATCTTGAGCAGGGGCCAAATTTTTTCCTTGATTTTGAAAATGCCCAGCCTACAGAGTCTGAGGAGGAAATGTATAATGAGGGTGAATGTAGTATTAAAATATGCAGAATGTATCTTGGAAGATTTGCAATCATATAGAGGAGCAGGCCATGAAATACAAGAGGCAATCCAGCATCCAGCAAATAAGAAGTTATGAGAGAAGGTTTGGGGTGCAATTGTTCCACTAGTAGGCAAATTAAAGAAATTTCACGAATTTTCTCAGGTTAGAAGCAGCACTAAGAGGTCTTCTGGGAGCCTTGATAAGTACCCTATACTGTCCCATGCAGCATCTAGAGTGACAGCAGGCTCTTGCCAAACAGTTTTCAAGATTTTCCACTTTGCATTACAGTTTGACAAACTCAAGATGACAAATCCCACCATACAGAATGATTTCAGCTATTATAGAAAAACATTAAGTCTTATGAAGATTAATAACATTCCAGCAGAAGGGGAAAATGAAGTAAATAATAAATTGGCAAATTGAATGTCTTTGTTTTAAGTTGAGGCAACCCCAATGCTGAAAACCTTAAGTGACACCACAACAAAATTTGTATCAGAGAATAAAAATTTACCAATAGAAAATACCACAAATTGTCTAAACGCCATGGCTAGTATTTGTAGACTCATGCTCGAAACACTGGAATACAGAAGCAGATTTACAAATGAAGAGACGGTGTCTTTCTGTTTGAGGGTAATGGTGGGTGTCATAATACTCTGACCACACACATCCAGTGGGAGCATTTGCCAAAACTTCAAAAATTGATATGAAAGGTTGTATCAAAGTTCTTAAACCCCAACTTCCCAGTAGTTTAGAAGGTCTTCTAAATGCTCTCAGATACACAACAAAACATTTGAGTGATGACTACCTCCAAGCAAATCGATCCATGCTGCAATAGCAGTTCTGGGGCAGGTGCCTACTGTGGACAGAAGACAGTATTCTGCAGTCTCTGAGAATGCACAGTTTTTAGTGATTGCAGTTACTATCTCATGTATTCCTGCTTTTTATTTCTTTCCTCTGTTCCTCTTCCCTCTTTTTAAATCATGTTCTCATTCTCAAGACTTCTTTTTTGTGCCAAAATCAGTAACGTTATACTCTGAAGGGACATTGTCCTTTCAAATAGGCCATTTAAGGCAGCTAATTATGTATTGCGTTGGGCTCTCTACTGAGAAAAATACTGTGACTTGAGCTAAATACTTTTAAATGGGGATTTTTTTTGAAAACTAATATTTAATATTGCTTCTCCTGCATGGCAAAACTGCTTATTCTGTTATTAAAAAACCCTCAATGACTTTATTTTCTACTGCTGCTTTTTTCATGTGCAGCCAAAATGAACTAATGTTTAAATTAACTGTGTTGTACAAATGGCACCCCACACAAACTTTTTTTAAATTAGTAAGACTTTAAGGTTTTAAGTTTGCATTTTGACTTTTTTTTGTAAAGATGTATGTTGTGTGTTTAACCTTTATTAACTAAGGTTAAAAACTGTGATGTGTGCATAGAATATTACATATGCATGTTCATGTTTAAAGAATGGTTATTGATGATAAAAATCAGCTTTCTTTTTTCTAAAATAAATAAAGAAATAAATATGTTATTTGAAGGAGTGTTAATATAAATGGTAATGTGTAAATTTTTCTTGTTCATTAATAGTACATAGAAAAGTAATTAACTTCCAATATTTTTCAATATTTGAATATTTGTTTCAGTATTAACTTTCTATTTTGTAACCTTGCTATTCACTTATTAGTTCTGGGAGAATATAGTTTTTTGTCAATTAGTTTGGATTTTCTACATAGATGATCATGTCTTCTTCAAGCAAAGAATTTTATTTCTTTCTTTCTAATCAGCATACCTTTTATCTCTTTTTCTTGTCTTACTGCGTTAGCCAGGACTTCCAAAAGGATATTGAAAACAAGTGGCAAGATGGGACATCCTTGTCTTGTTCTTGATTTTAGTGGGAAAGCTTCTATTTCTCATCATTAAATATAATGTTAGCTGTAGGTTTTGTAGATGATCTTTATCAAGTTGAGGAAGTTTCTCTCTTCCTAATTTACCAAGAGTTAGTTTTTAAATCATGAATAGGTACTAGATTCTGTCACATGCTTTTTATACATAATATAATGTGCTATTTCTTCTTTAGGCTCTTGATGTGATGGGTTACATTAATTGATTTCCAATGTTGAATCAGCCTTGCATACCCAGGATAAATTCCACGTGGTTGTAGTAAATAATTCTTTTTGACATTGCTGAATCTACTTGCTAATATTTTGTCTAGGATTTTTGCATCTATGTTCATGAGAGTTATTGGTCTCTAGTTTTCTTTTTTGTAATGTCTTTGTCTGGTTTTGGTATTACCAAATAAATTAGGAAGTATTGCCTCTGTTTCTATCTTCTGGAAGAGATTGTAGAGAACTGGCATAATTTCTTCCTTAAAGGTTTGGTGGAATTCACCAATGAACTCTTCTGGGTCTGGTGTATTCTGTGTTGGAATGTTAATAATTATTGTTTCAACTGCTTTAATAGATATAGGCATATTCATATTATCTATTTATTCTCATATGAGTTTTGGAAGATTGTGTCTTTCAAGGAAGAGTTCATCTAGGGTATCAAATGTGTGGGCTTAGAATTGTTCATAATATTCCTTTATGTCCATGGGATCTGTAGTGATGTCTCCTCTTTCATTTCTGATATACATAATTTGTATCTTCTCTTTCTTATTTTTAGTTAGCCTACAGAAAATCTTATTGATTTTATTAGTATTTCCAAAAAATCAGCTTTAGTTTTGCTGATTTTCTCTACCGACTTCTTGTTTTCAATTTCATTTATTTCTGTTCTAATTTTTATTATTTCTTTTATTCTTCTTAATTAAGAGCACTTAATTTTCTCTCCTTTTAAAATTTCCTAAGGAGGAAACTTAGATTATTGATTTTTTTGTCCTTCTTCTTTTCTTTTTATACATTCAATGCTATAATTCCCCTCCAGGTGCTGCTTTTACAAATTTTGATGCTCCCACAAATTTTGATAAGTTGTATTTTCAGTTTTGTGTAGTTCATAATATATTTAATTTTTTTATATCTTCTTGACACATATGTTATTTAGAAGTGTATTGCTTAACCTCCAAGCACTTTTTGTTTTTCCAGATATCTCTTTGTTATTGGTTTCTAGTTTAACTCTGTTGAGGTCTGAGAGCAGACATGATATGATTTATATTCTTTTAAATTTGTTAAGCTGTTCTTGATGCCCAGAATGTGGTGTAGTTTGGTAAATGTTCCATTTGAACTGGCGAAGAATATGTATTCTGCTCTTGTTGAATGAAATTGTCTATAGATGTCAATTATATCTGGTTGATTCATTGTGTTGTTGAGTCCTACTATGCCTTTACTGATTTTCTACTTGCTGGATCTGTCCATTTCTGAGAGAAGGATGTTAAAGTCACCTCTAATAATGGATTCATCTTATTTTTTCAGTTCTATCAGTTTTTTCCCCATGCACTTTGATGCTCTGTTGTTAGATGCATACACATTAAGAATTGTTATGTCATCTTGGAGAATTGACTCCTTTATTATTGTGCAATGCCCCTCTTTATACCTGACAACTTTCTTTATTGTGAGGTCTGCTGTATCTTAAACTAGTATTGATATTCAACCTTCTTTTGATTAGTGTTGGCATGGTATATCTTTCTCCATTTACTTTTCATTGTGTGTGTCTTTATATTTGAAGTGGGTCTCTTACAGACAACATATAATTAGGTATTGTTTTTTGGTTCACTCTGACAATCTTTGTCCATTGTAAAGGAACAGTTGTAAATAGGTCTTTAATACTGTGGGGGGAGAGAAAGTACATGTTCTGTACTCTTCTGATTTGGTTTCATTCTTTTGATGAGCTTGTGCCTTTGAACTTGAAACTTTACAAATGCTTCTCAGTTCCATTCTTCCCCCTTAAGTGGGACAAGAGGGCTAGAGTGGGCTGGAGTTGAGTATTTCCTTTTCCCCAGGTTGATTGGGCTCTGATAAAAACCCCAATAGTTTAGGCTTTGTTAAAATGGTTTCTTGTTTGTTTGTTTGTGTTTGCTTTTGTTTTTGTTTTTAGTGTAGACCTTGTTAAAAAAGAACAGAGTGCTCTGGCATATTTCAAAATAGTTCTTTTTCTCCTCCCTCTGCTGGAAGCATGAGGATAGTTTTCTCCAATATTTACTGTGAGAACTTGGTTGAGCTCTTAGAGGTAAACTCACAAAAATGTGGAGGCCCCCATGACTGGGTCTTCCTGGAGTCTTTAAGAACTTTTCACACTGAGCCCCCAGCAATATGTCAGTTATAGTTTAGGTTTTCCTAACTGGGTACTGGTTCCCAAGGAAGTTTCTGCTCTAGTAAGCTATGATTTTCTGTATCGACTGTCTACCTCTCTAACTTTAGGGACTTCGGTTTGCCATGTGGCCTCACTTTTCTGACAGATCTAAGAAGTTATTTCTTTTTCAATCTGTTTAGCTTTTTACTTGTTATTGGAGCATAGTAACAGTTTTCAAGCTCTCTACATGCTAGACCAGAAACTGAAAGTCTAAAAGTTCTTTAAAAATATATTTATTTATTTGGATTAAAAAAAAATGAGTCTAAGTAAGATGACAACATTATTAAATAATAGTACAATTTATATTCTAATAGCTGTAGTTTGGGAAACACTTCTGTGGTCCATGGTGGGTGAGTGCAGAAACAATCTCCTTGTTTATTTTAGCTCTCTAGACTAATAACCACTCCAGGATGCACGTGCAGTTCCCTAACTACAAAAAATCCACATGCATGCTCCAGTGGCCATCTGTCCCTGAAACAAAAGGTGTGCACAGCAGAGAGCCCTCACCTTGTCAGCTGTGATTTATGAGCTCCTGTGTTTGGAGGAGCTGCTCAGCCAGGCTGTGCTGACTCAGCACCCCAAGGGCAGCCTGTCCTGGCATTCTAGCCTGTCCTGTGGAGCACGTGATGGTGTATTACTGTCCAAACCTGGAACCCCAAGAGGGCTCTGCTTCTCATTCCTTGCCTACTTTACACCCAACATTTCTTCCTTTTTCTTCCTCTCTCTAGAGGAGACATCATCTCCTTCCAGCCCATCTCACATAGCTTCCCTACCTTCTCTCAGCTAGTCCAGTACAACCAACCTTGGTTCTCCCTCTACAATTGTGAGGATTATCTAAGTACCATAGACAATATCCACTTCCCTTTTGGTGCCTCTGCCCACCATATCTCCCCTCACACTTGCAGAACTCTGTTCTAGAAGAGTAGAAAGAGAGGACCATGAGTCAAAAGACATGGGTGAAATCCTCATTCTCTACTGAAAGTGTGTGTGTGTGGGTGTGTGTGTGTGTGTAATAGGGTGGCAGAGAGGGAGAAACAGAGAAACAGAGAGAGAGAGTACTTGACCAAGTCACTAATAGTCCCCAAACATCTACTCCAGTGATCCCCTAGAATTGTAGGCTATCCTGAATCCAACACTATTTAACCTGTTTACAGCCTTATTTGGCAAACATCCCACTGTGTACTTTTGATGAAGAGCTTCCTCTGCCCACCTCCTGCCATGGAAACAAAGATCCCCAGTCCTTTCTCCACCTTCCTTCTATCTCTCATCTTAGCCAGGGGACAGGCAGCTGACGTAAGCTCAGTCAGTGAGCTGCTCCCTTCTATGACCTTGCCAACTGGTAAAAACTGGAGGGACCATCTGGAGGTGTTATCCTTGCCCATGCAGTTAAGAGTGTGGGCCAGACAGGTCCTACTGCATGACCTTCGTTCCCAATCACCCCCAAGCATGGTCCTGTGACTTCCATGATTCTTTGAATCCCCAATATCTTTTCATTAAATTCCCTTTTTGTCTAACAAAGTCAATTTGTTTCTGTGTTTTTGCAGTTAACCATCCAACTGGCACAGCCTGTGCCTGAAAAACAAGAAAAATAGTATCTACCTAACAGGGATTTTGTGATGATTAAATGAGGAAGTATGCCAACACCCCTAGCTTGGTGCCTGGAATATAAAAGCTAAGTTTACAAAAAGCTTAGTATTATTAAGCCCTGAGAGAAGCAATATACAATCTTAGCTCATAGCATCCTCACAACAATCCCATGAAGGCACTACCATTTTGCCAAGGTGGAAAGTTAGGTAACTTTTTAAGGCCACCATGTTATAAGATGCAGAATTGGGTTTCATTTCCAGGTCTATCTAGTATTAGAAATGTTAATCCACTCCCCTCCTTTTTCGTTTCTATGTCCTCCTGTCCAACTCAGCTTTGAGGCCAATCAATGTGTGCTTAGAAGTAAAATTAAAGGTAGTTTTAGGGACCATGAATCCAGGACACAGCCCTCAGAGTAAGATCCCACAGGCACCACCACCTCTACTAACTTGGAGAGTAACACCTCTGATAGGCTGAATTGTGCTTTTGTCATTCTCCTACCTTTAAATATCTCCTGGGGCAAAACTCAGCCCAGGAACACAACCAGTGTTGCTTTGGGTACACAGGTTGGGCACAGAGGTTTGGGTACATTGAAAATGTAACTCAGGTGAAAGTGCACAGGTCACAATGATTCACAAAGTGTAGATCAACTGGAATGAGTTCCCTGCAACAGTTGTGAAGGCTGATGGGATATTCCCATGGGAGACAGCTGGGGAAGAGGAAAGAGTGGGGAAGGGAGGGAATAAAGAAGAGGGTGGGCTCTGTGAGTCTGCAGCCTCTGCAGACCCCACCAACCACAGAAGTCAGCTGGCCTCTGAGATATCCCAGTACAGTTCTGCAACATCCCTAGGGCCTGTAGAAGCCCCTCCAGCAGCACTGGAGGGCCCTGGAAATTCTAGTACTTTTGTGGTATCTGCCTTTGTACTGGCTAGAACTCCTTCAGCTGCAAAAGATAACTTAAAACTACCTTTTGAGGAGCACTGGGTGGCTCAGTCAGTTAAGTATCCAACTCTTGATTTTAGCTCAGGTCATAATCTCATAGTTAGTGAGTTTGAGCCCCACATCAGGCTCTGTGCCTACAGTGTGAAGCCTGCTTGGAATTTTCTGTCTCCCTCCCTCTCTGCCCCTTCCTGACTTTCTCTCTCTCAACACTAATAAACATTTCAAAAATCTTTTAAAAAAACCTACCTTTTAAAAGATGAATTCATGCAATTGTGAATGGGATCAGTTTCTTGATTTCTCTTTCTGTTGCTTCATTATTGGTGTATAAAAATGCAATCGATTTCTGTAGGTTGATTTTGTACCCTGCGACTTTGCTGAATTCATGGATAAGTTCTAGTAGGCTTCTGGTGGAGTCGGTCGGGTTTTCCATGTAGAGTATCAGGTCATCTGCAAAAAGTGAAAGTTTGACTTCATCTTTGCCAATTCTGATGCCTTTTATTTCTTTTGTTGTCTGATTGCTGATGCTAGGACTTCCAGCACTATGTTAAACAACAGTGGTGAGAGTGGACATCCCTGTCATGTTCCTGATCTCAGGGGGAAAGCTCTCAGTTTTTCCCCATTGAGGATGATATTAGCTGTGGGCTTTTCATAAATTGGTTTTATAATGTTTAAGTAATACCTAGGAATAAACCTAACCAAAGAAGTAAAAGACCTGTACCATGAAAAATATAGAAAACTTATGAAAAAGACACAAAGAAATGGAAAAACATCCATGCTCATGGATCGGAAGAATAAACATCGATAAAATGTCATTATTATCCAAAGCAATCTACACATTCAAAGAAATCCCAGTCAAAATTGCACCAACATTCTTCTCACAGCTAGAA
>CM053563.1:22554576-22638452 GCA_028646485.1 Cryptoprocta ferox
GAGAGACTCTTGAATACTGAAAACAAACTAGGGCTGAAGGGGGAGGGGGAAAGGGGAAGGGGGGTGATGGTCATGGTGGAGGGCACTTGTGGGGAAGAGCCCTAGGTGTTATATGGAAACCAACTTGACAATAAACTATAAAAAAATAAATAAAAGATGAATTCACATGCCTGACAACTAGGCAGGACAGGAGATCAGCTGCCATTGGTTATAACTGGAGGTAGATGCTCAAGTTGTGTCATCAAGACTGCCTTTCCCCCTTGGCTTTGCCTTCCTCTGTTGATTTCTTGCCCCTCAACTCCCCTTGATGGCAAACATGGACCCCAGCAGCTTCTGGCCCACTTTCTCCAGCTTAGCAGTCACAGTGAAGGAGAGCACTTCTATAATCCCCAAAGAAAGTCCTAGGCCTGATTCTTACAAATCTGATTGGATCAAGTGCAGACTGTTGAGCCAATCACTGTGGCATGGACTCCCCTGATTGACCATTCCTGGGAAAGAGAGGAGCAGGGTGGGGTCAGTCCTGCCCAGACTGTGGGAACTCCACCTGGGGTAGATGTCCATTACTATTTCTAGCAAAGCCTTTCTGCCACTGAAGGAAAAGAGGACTGGCCTTCTCTCCACTTCCTCTATCTGAAGTCTGCTGGAATTTAGAGGAAGGGAGGTGAGCACAGGACCCATATAAGATTTTTCACAGTGGCCCATTTTTTTCCTGTTTTTTTAAATTAGGTGTAATTGACATAAAACATTGTATTAGTTTTAGAGATATAATGATTCAATATTGTATACATTGCAAAATGATCACAATAAGTCTAGTTAACATCCATCACCATACATAGTTATGGAATTTATTTGTGTGTGATGAGAACTTCTAAGATTTATTCTCTCAGCAACTTTCAAATATGCAATAAACTATTAACTATAATCACCATGCTGTACATTACATCTTTATGACTTGTTTGTTTTATAACTGTAAGTTTGTACCTTTTGATCCCTCTACCCTCAAGTGGTTTTCCCCCCTCTGAATACTCCTTTTATTAATTTGTTTATTAATGACATACTTGTTTTATGGATGTGCTATTCTCTCTCTTCTCTGAGGAATTTTGTTCTCCATGCAGAGGTTTTATTGCCTCAGAAATTTAAAACATTTTAATTTTAGTTAACATACAGTGTAATATTAGTTTCAGGTGTACAATATAATGATTCAACACTTCCATACAACACCCAGTGCTCATCACAAGAAGTGCCCTCTTTAATCCCTATCACCTATTTAAACCACTCCCACCTCCCTTCTGGTAACCATCAGTTTGTTCTTCATATTTAAGAGTCTGTTTTTTTTGTTTGTCTCTTTTTGTTTGTTTGTTTCTTTGGTTGGTTAATTTCTTAAATTCCATATATGGATGAAGTCATGTGATATTTGTCTTTCTTTAACTGACTTATTTCACTTAGCATTATACTCTAGCTCCACCCATGTCGTTGCACACAGTGGCCCATGTTTTACTCCAGAAGTCTCTCCATATGTTCTGAGGATGAAGGCTACCTTTTCTTTCTTTGTGTCTCTTCTCTTCACCCCCTGTGACTTACCCATAGTAGATGCTCAGAAAAACTTATTGAATTTGATGGTAGAATACTGAGAGAAGAAAGCAAAGGGGGCAGTCCCTACCAAGCAGCTTCCAGTCCCTTGTAGTCAGAACAGGGTAGTCATTTCTCTCTTAGTCCCAGGACAAGTCTGTTGTCATGGCCACTTTTCCTACCCAATTCATGTTGTCAGATACTATGGAAGGGAGAGTAGCAGGAGACAGAGAAGAGCAGGTGCTGCTCTGTCCAGAGGAACTAAGAGCAGAGGTCATGTACCATTCAGAGAAGTGGTCAAGTCTAAGGCACTGCCACTCCCCCTCTCTCCACCCACTGCAAGGCCCTGGGCTATAGAGCTGGCTGCAAATGTTAATTGGGCCCAACTTAACTTTATATGACTGCAATAGTGCTGCTGTAATAATCCATAAAGCGCAGAATGTGCATCAGATGCGAGTTTATTGTGTAAAAGCTGTATCTTAATCATATTAATTGAAGTTTCAGAGCAGATGGGTTTCCTTTTCAAGCCACATTTTATTACATTTCATTAGCATCATGTTAACGGCAGCACAATAGCAGAAACTCCAGACATTAAAACAATTTTCTGATGGCTCAACTACATTTTCTGTGTCGTTAACTCAAATGCTAGCCTGGTTAGTCAGGACTTCTCTGCTAGCTGAAATATGTCCTCTTTCTGTATGTCTACAGAAATTCCTGAAGCAGAGGAAAACCCCATTACAATAATTGGAATGATTTTTATCAAGTTAATAGTTTTTTTTAGCCTCCAAAGGATCTTGCTCTAGAGACATGGCTAGTCCTAGACCTCAAATTGTTCCTTCCTTCCTTCTTTCCTTCTTTCATTCCCTGCTTATTCCAAAATGGATTTGAAGCGATGTATGAAACACATACAATAGGGTAAAAATAAGTTAGATCAGCATAAAGGGATGTTTGAATTTAAATTCTGACTCCATCATTTCTTCATTGTGTAACCTTAGACAAGTGACTTTTCTACTTTTCTTTTTTTTTTCTTTTTTCTTTTTGAGAAAGAGAGAGAGAAAGAGAGAGAGAGAGAGCACACATAGTTGGGGAGGGGCAGAGGGAATGAGAGACAGAATCGTAAGCAGGCTCCACCTCAAGTGTGGAGCCTGATGAAGGGCTCTATCTCAAAACTGTGGGATCATGACCTGCGCCGAAATCAAGAGTCTGATACTCAACTGATTGAGCCATCCAGGTGCCCCATGACTTTGCTTTTCTGAGCCAGATTACTCCTCTGTAAAATGATGTCAGAGTCCACTCCTTGTGCAGCTGGTGTGAAGGTGAAATGTAAGGTGCTGGGTGGTCTATGCAGCTGGTGTCAGAGAAGTAGAGAGGGAGCCAAAGGTCAGCTCAGGCAAACCCGTGAGGTCCAAGTAGGACCTGTTTTGTCCTCAGGGAGGAAAGCGACCACTAGAAGATTGCTGGTAGAACACAGAGGAGGCTCTGGTCTGACTTATATTGTAAAAGATGTGTCAGGGGTGCCTGGGTGGCTCAGTTGGTTAAGCATCTGACTCTTGGTTTCAGCTCAGGTTATGATCTCATGGTTTCATGGGTTCAAGCCTCCGTCGGCACAGTCTGCTTGAGATTCTCTCCCTCTTTCTCTCCCCCTCCCCCACTCATGATGTCTCTGTCTCTTCCAAAATAAATAAACTTTAAAAATTAAATAAATAAAAAATAAAATGGTTGCTTTATGCCACCAAAGTTTTAAAAATGTGTCTTATTGTTGTGTGGGGAGCACACCATAGGGGCAAAGGTGGAAGAAGGGACTAGGGAAGAGGCTGTTGTGAAAGATGGCCTTCTCACTAGTTTGAATGAGAAGGCCTTGGTGGGACCCATTTGGACGGAGAAGCTGAGAGGGTTTACTGAGAGACTGGATGGGGATGTGACAGGGTTAGGGAATGGAAGGGCACCTGAGTGCTCCCTGCCAGGCCTGTCATAGCCCTGAGGTGCAAGGCTCACACCCTCAGCCCCACCATCTGCTTTGTTAGCAGGAAGGATTCAATCTTAGCTTGTGAGGAGCAGGGCTGGAATCACACCAGCAGTGTAAGAGGACAGGGTAGTGGGGGGACTCTCAGATGGACCGAGGGGATCACACTCTGGTAACTTGACTGTATATATTGCTTCCATATTCTGTAAAGTGCTTTCACATAGTTTACCACAGCTTTCTTTCTAGGCCAATCCTGTGCATTGGAGCATTAAGTTATCCCATTTCACAGATAAGAAAAACTGAAACCTGGAGAAGGTGAGTGACACACCCAAGGGTATATGCTTAGCACTTTACTATGTGAGAACAACTGAAATAACATCATGATAACCTCCTAATGAATTAGGGTGTAGACAAGTTCAAGATATTCTGATTTTATGAAAAGATACTTATGTAAAATCTAATAATAAAGCTTGAAGTGTTTAAATTTAAATGTTTAAAATATTTAAAATATAATCAATATAATTATTCCCTCCCCATTTGTTTAATGATTTAGGGATATAATTTGCTAAATAAGAAACTGAATGGAGCTGATGTTTGATCTACTTTTGTAAAACCATACATATTACACAGATTTTCTCAGTTAACACTAGTAAGGACCCCAAGAATAAGCATTCTTACCCTCCTTTACTGTTACAGTTGTAGAGGCACCTGGGGCCCTCAAATAGCTTATATTCTGTATGATGCCTGGGTCTCACACTCAGTGGAATAGTCTTTACCAAAAGCTGAGCCGGGAAGCAGTTTGCACACCATGTACCTTCCATTCAGAAGGTATATAATATCAGGGCTATTCCTCCAGGAGCCTTTTAATGTCAGCCCCAAATATGGATGTCAAAACATATCACCCTCTGGGGAGGCTGCAGCCATCTCAAGATTGCATGTTTAAATGACTAAAACAGAAAAATATAGCTCTTATATTTATGACAAAAAACCAAGAGGTTTCATCTTGGCAGAGCCGTGTATCAGGCAATCTGGGAGGGGTGGGGGTGAGGTAGCCAACATCCTCTAGGGTCCCCAGAGGCTGTGCAGGTAGCAATATACCTGGCCTGTGGCTGGGAATCCATCCCGATAGTCAAGTCCCTGTCTTGTCGTTTGTAAAGCAAGCAGGTGATGTCACAGTAGATGATGCTGGTGTCAAAGAGAACATCTTGGCTGAAAACACATCTGAGATTGAAAAATATTCCTCCTCAAAAAATGGAGTAGTTTGAAGAACAAATGTTCTGGAGAAGATTGGTAGGCAGGTGTGGATGTAAAATTTCCTGTTAATGACATGGGACAGGCATCTTGAAAGCTGTGCGTGTTGATCACAAGACAGGGCTTCTCAAAAGACACCCCATGACTCTTTACTAGCAAAACAGTCTAGAAACACCCCAGAGATCAAGAGGGTAGGCCAAGAAAAATTATATAAATCAGAGGTCATAACCCATTTCCCTCTAGATCAAATGTGGCCCATAAATGTGTGGCATGTAGGCTTTTGTTTTTGGCCAGTTTAGTATTTTAAAGCAAAATACTTAAATTGTGAACTTAAAAGAAATTGAAAATAAAAATCCATATTGTTGGCTTTTCTGGAAATATTGGAAGATCTGGCAATTCTGGGCCCATTTTCTAGCATAAGGAGTTGGCTGAGTTGAGCAACAGCTGTCCCCTTTTAGATGGAGAACGCACTTTCCAGTTGGTTATGTTCTTCACTCATTTATCTAAATTACCTGCCTAGCCCTACTGGCATTCACATTTGCAGTCTTGATTTAAATGCGGGGTCCCAATCCCAAATTCTTTAAAGCCCCCCCAACTGTGGCCCCTTCCAGTTGCATTTTCTAGCCCCCCTGCCACCCCCACCCAGGCAAACCCTTGAGGGTCAGTTTTGCATCTGAACAGAAAAAGAATCCCACTTTCCCTGCGGCTTTATAAAGAATAACATTTTTAAAAGGGTCCCCATGAGTACATAAGAAGCTTCCCATTCCTTTCCCTTTCTATCTGGTCCCAAATGAGAAGGGACATCACTTCAAAATTGAAAGAGAAGCCGTTTTATATATTTTTTGAAGTTGCAGATGTGGGAGAAGAATCCGCCCCCACCCCCCAACCCCGCTTTCCCCTAGTTCTTTCTGCCTATTTTGTTCTTCTAATAGCAAGAAAGAGTAGAATTTTAATAATATCTCCCTGGGATGACTTTCTTCATGCATGAATTATTTCTCATTTACAGAGGTTTGGGAGATGCTTTTTTTTTCTCTCTCTTTTTTTTGCTGTGGAAAATGATGACTGTTTTCATTGCTAGACACATTACTGTCAGAACTCACGAAGCTGATGGTCAGGCCTGTTTTCCCACGGAGTCCCTTTCCAGCAGACAGCTCAGCTTGTCACGTCCCTGAAATAGCAGTTCTTGTCAAGGCATGTATAGGAATGTCACAGTCACAGTGGCTAATGGCAGGTGACTGCTGTGGTTACACAGAATAAAGGGAGATGAAAGGCCTGCTTTCTTTCCTTTGATCCTCACAAAAACCTTTTTGGAGTAGGTATTATTATCATCATTTTTATAGACAAAGAAACAGGATCTCAGAGAAGTTAAGCCACTCTTCCAAGGTCACCCAGCTAATAAATGGCAGAACTGGTATTGAAATCTGGCTCTGCAGACTTCCAGCACTTTAATCACTACACTGAATTATCATTATTGTGTTCTCTTTGGGGGATTTCATCTAGGATCCTGGTTCACCTTGAGGGATGAGAGCTGATTTCTGAGGTGTGTGGGTACAAGATGGAGCCAAGAAGAACTGGCCATGGTGGTCTTTCAGAGCCATGTATACCCCTGAAAGCATCAGTGTGTTTGAGCTCTTGCAGCATGCATGGAATGCCAGAGCACTTCCTAAACTTCACCCACCCACACCCATTAAGCCTTCTAGCACCTGATTGGGGTGGGTATTGTTTATCCCTGTTTTATAAATGCAAAAATGTATACTCACTATGTTGAGTTTTTCCAGCATAGAGATTCCAGAACGTGCATTAGATCTCCAGAACTTGTTCATCTTCTGTTTGCAAGTTTGTACCCTCAAATATCACCCCCTCTCCAATCCCCAATCCCAGCCCCTGGTAACCACCATTCTTCTCTCTGATTCTACGAGTTTAGCTCTTTTAAGTTCCACATATAAGTGAAAGCACTTGTCTTTCTCTATCTGACATATCTCCCTTAGAATACAGCCCTCAAGGTCCATTCATGTTGTCACAAATGGCAAGATTATTCATGGCTGAATAATATTCCATCGTATATGTATACCACAATTTTTAAAAAAATATTATTTATTTTTGAGAGAGAGAGCACATGTAAGGGAGGGTCAGAGAGAGAAAGAGAGAGAGAGAGAGAGAGAGAGAATCCAAAGCAGGCTCCACACTGTCAGTGCAGAGCCCAACTCTGGGGTTCTATGATGACCTGAGCTAAAACCAAGAGTCAGGTATCCAACTGACTAAGCCACCAAGGTGTCCCCTACAACATCTTTTTTATACATCCATCCATCCATCTGTTATGCTTCAAAGTTGCTAAGAGCCTAGAACTTAAATTTTTTCATCACATATAAGATAACCATGTGATGTGATAGAGGTGGTAGCTAACAAATCAATACATTGTACACCTTAAACTTATACAATGTCATATGTCAATTATAAATCAGTTGAAAAAATTTAAATGCAAAAGCTGAGTCTTACAGAGTTTTTGTGACTTGCCAAAGATTGAATAACCTAGAAAGGGAATTGAATTCAGGTCTGTCTGGCTCCAAGAACCACCATCCTTTGCTATTCTCTTTTTTAGGACCTTCTAGGGAAAGAGTCCCAAAGTGCAGTTCTCTTATCACCAGGGATATGTGAAATCATTTCAAGAATTTTATGGACAAACTTTTTTATTTTAATGGTATACACTTATTGTAATATGTGTGAGAAAAAATATTTTAAAAACACACCAAATCCAGCTTTATGATTATTATTGCTTAGGCCAAGGCCAAAATTTACTTAAGTAAATAAAACAAGGGAGTTGATTTTTAAAAATCCAACTTCAGCTCTGGTCATGATCTCATGGTGTGAGTTTGATCCCTATATCAGACTCTGTGCTAATAGTATGGAACCTGCTTGGAATTCTCTCTCTCCCTCTCTCCCTACCCCTTCCCCACTCACACACATGTATGTGCACCCACACTTTCTTTCTCTCTCTCTCTTTCAAAAATAAATAAATTTTAATAAGTAAATAAATATGTAGATAGCAGGAGAGGTGGTACTAGAGATGGCAAGAGTTGTCATGATGGTTTGTGAGTGACTGAAACTTGGGAAACACAGAATAATCATCAGCTAACATTAAAGAATAGGATTTTGTGTACTAGGTCCCTACACAGTGAGGGCATAGAGAACAAACTTGGGGTGTCTCCTAGTTTGCCATGTAATTGCCCTTTCTCTGATAACTGTCTGCTTTACATCCCCAGTTTTTTTTTTTTTTTTTTTTTTTTCAGTGAGAGAAATCATGTTCATATAGCATGGTCACACAGCAAAGGCTATGATTGGTGGTTGATCTACAGAGGCCAGTGCTAGCTGGCCAGTCAGGTCCTCCCCAATAAACACAGATTGAAACTAAGGGATGGCAGTTTCAGTTGATTGCTCTGTTGTAAGTAGGCCATATGCATTTGGGACTGTTGGTGACTGCTGTTCTGCCTTGTGGACAGGAAAGGGGAGTTAGCTATTCAGTTGGGTGAAAAAGAATAAAGTAGGCATGCTGAAAAAAATAGAGATGGGATTCCCTGAGTCCCTACAGGGATTCAGTCACTGAGTCCCTGAAACTCAGTGGGTTCCATAAGACACTTCTGTATTTTTGTTTTTTCTCCTCTTGGCCAATTGCCTCCAGGGAGGATCAGTAATTGTAACCAGAAGAGTTATAACCTGTACAAAAGTACTCTGAGATTAGTCTTTGAAAGCTCCCTACACCAACTTCATGCCCTTCCCTGAGCATTGCTTTAATACTCTTCTGCCAAGAGAAGTAGCTGGGGCATACACCCCACCTCCCAGCATGAGCCCTTCAAGATAAGACAGGTCTGTTCCATTTCTCAAAATGGCAATTAGGGCCAGTTGGCACAGCCCCATCTGGAGGCCCAAAATCTCAATGTGCACCTGCCACTGCAGTCAGGAGATGCAGAGGTTTCTGCTTCTCTGGCAGGTGAGGAAGGGCAGCCTCTATAATGAGAGGAGGCAGGTCATTAAACGGCTCACAATAGCTCTTCTTCTCATAGAATGGGGTTCTGCAACTGAGGCCTGGATCGCATATGCTTGCTCTCTCTGCTTGTCTTCCCTAGGAAGGCATTTCTAGGGGGTGTTGTAGGATACACCACCTCCACCCCCTCCCCAGGGAATCTGGACCCCAATATTAAAGTATTTCTATAGTACAGGCTTGCCTTTTTCTAAAAGATATTGTATATAACCCTTTGGGCCCTTCACTGATCAACTTCTGTGATCCAACCTCATCCCCAATTCTTTTCAACACAAACCCTATATTCTGGTCCAAGGGCTCTCCTTAGTATGCTCTAGAGTTGATATATCTGAGTTCCTGTTTTGCCTAGACTTCCTTCTCTGAAAATTGCCCTTCCACCACTATGGGAGCAGATTCCTGCAGCCCTAGATGTCCCCCTTCCCACACCCCACCTGATGGGACCTGGAGGGCCTCTGGGGACTGTCATGGAGACTCTACTTAGATGTAGAGCTAGACTAGAAGTCCTTATGGACTTGGAGAGGGGACTGTGGGGGTGAGTTGGGGATAGCCAGCCTGGGCCATATACAGGTGGAATGAGTAAAGCTGATCCAAGGGAAATGAGGTGTGGAAAGGTAAGATGTCTTTGGTCTGTGATCTTGCCAGAATTCCAGGTCCTTGTTGCTGTCCATCTTGACAATCAGCCATGTTTCTTCAACTTGTATATCAGGAGATAAACTTATAATAAGTCTTCTTTTTGATTGAGTTATAATTTATATACAGTAAACTGCTTAAATCTTGAGTGAGTTGTTTCTAGATGCTACTTTATGCCATTTACCCCACATGATGACTATATCACTGTCCCCCATGTGTTTTTGCTGCCCCTGCTTCAGTGGTGCCTTCTCACTGCTCTGTGCTTAACTGAACATTTTCCATCTCCTTGAACCCCACTTATGCCTACCCCAGCCCAGAAAAGTCTCCTAGTACTTTGAGCTTGTTTTAGTTCAGGCTACTATAGCAGAAATACCATAGGCTACATGGCTTAAACAACAGAAATTCATGCATTTCTCAAGGCTGGGAAGTCCAAGATTAAGGTGCTGGCCCATATTGTTCCTGATGAGCTCTCTTTATGGTTTGCAAGATGGCTTCCTTCTTCTTGTGTCTTGACAAGGCAGAGAAAGAGGTCATTTCTCTAGCGTCTCTTTTTATAAGGGCATTAATCTCATTCATAAGGGTTCCACCCTCATGACCTAACTGTCTCTGCAAATACCATCACACTGCGGATTAAGTTTCAATATATAAATTTATGGGGATGCAAACATTCAGCCAATAGCAAATAGCAAATCTTAAGTGAAGCAATTCAGTTAACAATCTTGAAGTGATGTTCCTCTCTGTGCCAGGCTTGTGCTGGACTCTGGGAATGCAAAAACATAGAGTTATAGTATTCCCTCTTGGTGTTCATGGCAGAGGAGACATACATGTAAAAAAAAATCAACCATAATGCCATGTGACACATGCTAAAACCACAGGAACCTTTCATTCTGTTGGGGGAGGTATGGGGTCCTCTGAGAAAAAAGGAAAACAAAGTAACATTGGAATTTAAGGATAAATGAAACTTTGCCAGGTACTCAAGGGGGCATAGGACCTTCTGCTTTCTAACTATTAATGTGCAGTTAAAGAAAAAACTATCCTGACACTTATTAAAGTGGTAAGGAAGACTTTTCAAGACTATTGCAATAGGAGTATTGCAATAGAGGTGAGACATTGGGCTCAACTCCAAATACTGCAAGGACAAGTGAGCATTTATAGCCAAGGAGCAGGGTGAGGGGGTCAGTGGGTGGAAAATTAATAGGAGGAGACATCAAGGGATGGGGATTCTTGCTAAACTTACTTCCTAGGGTTCTTGCTAAAAGCAGGCATCAAAGATGGAGGATGAAGGACTTGATCAGATATCAAAGGTCAAGGATGACAGAGCAGGATTCTTTGTTCAGCCAGGTCTGAGCAGGCCAAAGATATGACAGAGGCCAAGGTGGAATTCTCATGGAAAAGTGGGCTCAGAGGAGCCTGCCAAAATTTTGGTCAAGGAGAGAGTCTGTAATAATTCAGGTCCTGAAACATTCTTTAATTATTATGTGTAAGACAGATTTCTCTCCTTCACTGTCCCCGTCAGTGGAGTGGGGCAAAGGAACTGTCTGCTATCTGATATGGGAACCAGTTCTCTTCTCTTCATTCTTCCCACTGACTTCATCTTCTTCCTTGTCTCAATTATTTCAATTTCCAGTTTCCTTTTAGAGATCCAGGAATCTGAGCATCTCCTTTCTCTCTCATCTCCTCTCTGAGAAACTCCATTCTCTCTCTCTCTCTCTCTCTCTCTCTCTCTCTCTCCCTCTCTCTCTTTCTGTCTCACACACACACACACACACACACACACACACACACACACTATAATAATGGAACCATCTTGGACATCTATTCAAATGTAAAGAAGGAGGGGAAAAACCCGACTTCTGTAGTCATAAAGGAGTAAGACTTGAAGCTAACAGGAATGGAGACAGGAATGGAGGCAGTCTGCTGAAATAGACAACCACTGGTAAATAAAGAAAGCCACATGTAGGAACAACCCAGCTTTAGGATCAAGGTGCAGAGTCAATGTTGGGCTTGTAATTTTACAGAAAAGAGGAAAGAGGCCTGATTTATTTATGTGAGATACTGTAGACTCTGCTCCATTCCCATTTCAGGCATCTCTACAACCCTTCAGTGCTTTGCACAGAGGAGTGTTTTAGTAAGCATTTGTCATATCAGATAAAATTTAATTAAAAGCCACTGCTTAGTTACCTTACTCACAAATGAGAGCATGATTTACTGTCAGGACCCAATGTAAATTGAGTGATGGGCCAAAAATATATTGCAAGGTGTTAAAATGAATTTGGAACAGCCTGCCCTTCTTTTCAAATATCTTTTATTCCATTCATTTTTCTTGACAAGAATTTTGAAATAATGAGTGCTGGTAGGTGATACATAAGAACTCTTGATTTCTTATAGCTATGAAAAGTATAAGGAGCTTGGGTACAGAATCCCATCTTTATTATCATCTACCCCTGTTGGATATGTTAACTGGTACTGCCTTCAGGGAGGAGATTTGACAGTATTTCTCAAAATCATAAGTACTTTCCTTCCATCCAGCAATCCTAATTCTAGACATTCTGTTCTGGTTATCTATTGCTGCATAACAAACCATCCTAAAACTTAGTAGCTTAAAACAACAACTTATTATTATTGCTCGCCCTTCAGCAGGTTGACCAGGTGAATCTCACTTAGGGTCTCTTACATGGTCGCAATCAGATGGAGACTGGAGCTGTGGTCATCTGAAGGCTTAATTGGGCTAGACATCCATGATGATGTACTCCATGGCTGGGAGTTGGTTCTCGCTGGCAGTTGAGAACTCCAATGGGGCTGTTGACTGGATTATTTCACATGGCCTCTCCATGTGAATTGGATTTTCATAGCATGGTGGGTTGTCTCATGAGTAAGTTTTCTAAAAGGCAAATAATGGAAGATTCCAGCCCAGTTAATGGCAAATGCCTAGGATTGGCACAGCAGCACTCTTGCCATATTTTATTGGTCATAGCAGGCACTGGGTCTAACCTCCCACCAAGGACCCATGTGCCCCATGCTCTCTTAATATGTTCTTTGAAATGTCCTAAATTCTTCATCCTTCTTGTTTTATAAAATATTAGCACTCTTTTATATGCTAAGTTTTTTCAGTTAGGGTTCTTTGACTGTAAGAAACAGAAACTTGTCACAAGGAGTAGAGAATTTATTGAATAAGGAGTGATTAAGGAATCAGCTTGGAACAAGAAGGAAGTGCTTAGCAGTCTTTCTTGAGTTCTGTTGCTGCAATGAATGAATTATATGACTGATTCTGTCCTTGCTCCTCAGCTCAGGAGTCACTATCCCGGGAGAGAGACACTGGTTGGCCGAGTTTAGGTCATGAGCCAAACCTTTGTCTGTGGGGAGTGGAGGAGAGATCTGGCAGAAGGATCTATCTGTAGGGTGGTCCTATAGGTTCCATGGTGGAAGGCAGGTGTCTGGATCTCAATCCCAGTAGGGGAAAGGCAGTATCCCAAAGGGACCATGGATGTTGGATTAACAGACACTAATGGCAATCTCCTTCACTGGGTTTGCTTTCTAATGCCTCTTCCTGATGTTACACATTGTATCCACAACCAGATAGGAATCTGGGGTGAAGTCCCAGGTGGATGGACCTTGGAGCCAGACATGGACAATCACTTAATATTTTCTGGACTCAGTTTTCTTATCTGTAACATGGAGGTGAATAGTGCCTAATTTTCAGGGTTCGTGTGAGGATTAGACATAACCTACACAAAGTACTTTTCATAGTCTCTGGCCCACAGTAATAGTAAATAATAAATGGCAGCCATTGTGTCATTCTTCATGATGAAACAGCAACAAAACTTGTGTTCCTCCCACCACCACCATGGGACATCTGTTCTTCCTCCGTGATGGGTAATGAACTCATTACACTGTTAGGCCTAATCGTTGTGCGAATTGGGTGTGAACTGTGGAGCTTCAGAACACACTAGGAAGAGAGCATGGCTGCCAGAGAGCCCCCTGCCCACTTCAGTATAGTGGTAATTGCTAGCACCCAGAATTTTGGAAAGTGGGCTCAAGCCTCATATCCATCCAAAGGATGTTTGAACAAAGATGCTGTCATGGTTTTTGCTCCTTCACACGACACCAGGCACACTATGTGTTATTTTTAAGCTGTGATTCCACATGCACTTAAATTTCTCCTCTTTTATTCCTAGGCTTTTCTGTTCTTTAAACAGAGCTTTGTTCTCTCTCTCTCTGTCTCTATTTTTTTTTTTTTTTTATGTTTCCTGTCCCTCTAAAAGTAATAGGATGAGTTCATGACTCCTGCCATCCTCAGAATTGCCTGGCTTGAGAGTGTATTCACAATCCTTTAATGGTGCTTTAATGTCAGGTGCAAAATGAAGCTTTTCCCAAGTCTTTATAACATGCTTGAAGGGACAAAGTGGTCTTGTCATAGGATGCTGCAATGCTCCCAGAGCTTTGCCACAATTCATCTTGTAACAGATGGACTCTTCATTAGGTGTGCACATTGCATCCACCTGGGAATTCACCACCTTTGGTTGAGAGATTTGATTTCAGCTGCAGATAATTACTCCCTTTCTTGTCTTGACCTTTAGTTCAAAGATTATCAGCAAATTCAAATTCTCCTGTCTTTTTCTCTTCTGCTGGTTTGGAATGCTAGAAATAGGTTGGATGAAACCAGCTTTCTTTAAAACAGCTTGGCTTGGACTCAAATACCAAGACCAAGGTTATTAGTGTTTGGCAGGGACTGCAACATGGGGTTTCTGGCATTCACATCCATGAAAATCACTGATGACAACAGATTCCATTTCTATTGCTCTTGGTATCACTCCACTGCAAAGTTCAGGTTAAGGCTCCAATGACCTCTACATTGTGAAATTATCCTTAAAATGCTCCCTTCCTTATCCTGATTTATTTCCTATCACTCTGAACCTTATGTCTGTCATTTTACAAGTTTCCCTTGGCTCATTAAATATTGTAGGAAGTGCCCTTATTCTTTAGTCTCTTCTTATAAGTTTTGTCTTTGCACATGACTTCAATTATCTCCAATGGGCTGATGACCCACAAACTCTAGTTTGAAGAGCTTAAACAAGTCCTGTGAATCTCAGACCTACATGCCTAACCACCTTCCTGACATATCCATATGGATGTGTTAAAGGCTTCTCAAACTCGGCCCATTAAAACCTAAAGTCAGTAATTCCCTCAGAACTTTGTCTTTTTCCAAGATTCCCATCATCATGAATGGCGCCTCCATCCACCAATCTTCAAAGAAAAAACCAAAGTATCTTCCTTGACATGACTTTTCCCACTCTCTCCTATCCACTCTATCATTAATCACTGCAATGCTATCATTTGAATATCTCACAGTGGTCCATTTGTTTGCACTTCACCACCATCACCCTGTCCCACATCATTTTTCTGGCCTACTGGTCTACATTGTGCCTGGCCCCAAAGGGATTTCCATGTTGTAAGCTTTCCAAAACATAAATTAAATCATGTTAACCCTCTGCTTAGAAAACTTTCCAGTTGATATTAAGATAAGAACTTAAATCCTTAGTACATCCATAAGATCATTCCTGGTCTGACTCCTCTCCACCCACACCTCCTGCTTTGTCTTCCCTTTGCCTGTTTATAAGGCCATCATATCTAGGCTTTTTATATGCTGTTTTTCCTGCATTCTGCACCCCTTCCCTTATTTTAGATAACTTATTCTTGTTCATATCTCTGCTCAATTATTGCTTCCTCAAGAAAGACTTCCCTTTACCTTGCAGACAGGTCAAATCCCCCTAGGGAGTGCTCTCAGAACCAAATGGATTTGTGGGATTCTTTGATTACTTGGCTCTACTCCTTTAAGGCAAGGACTATATTTCTTTTTGCTCATCATGTTGCAGTACCCAGCACAATGACCAGACACATATTGGCTGCTCAATAAATATTTTCAAATTAATAAATGACTAATGGAAGTCCAGAAGAAACTCCTATCATTCAGGAATTAAACCAGATAAACCTCCATGGGACCTCAGATTCCAGATAAAAATGGAGAGGAAAGGGACAACTTACTCAAAGTAAGGCTTGTGACTGGGGGATGCTGTGGTTTCTGCTCTTTATCATGAAGGTTTTTGCAGTGTCCTCAGTATCAGTCTGTGTCTACTGGGGCTTCTTCACTGGCACAAGCTGGGAGTGTGATGGGAAGGAATGTTCTATCAGAATATAGTGTTCCATCGGACTTCTCTGTTAGTTCCTAATGTATAATTATACTGTGACCCATTACTGTGCTCACTGATTTCAAGGAGCTCACAGTCTGGTGGAAGGGCGAGGGTAAATGAACATGAAATGTGAGTGTTGTAGCATAAGGTGAGAGAATTAGGTTTAGAGTTACCTCTTCCATTTTCTAGATGTGGGACCTCCAACATGTTTCTTACCCTTCCCCCTAAGCCTAGTTTCTTCATCTGTACAATAAGGGTCATAAAAATCAAGGTGGTGTCGAAAATTTATTGAGATAATATGGGTGGGGTGCTCTGTGCTGTGAACAAAGCCTTGCTGTAGTTATAAGAACTGATCATGGGGGCACCTGGGTGTCTCGGATAAGCGTCTGACTTCAGCTCAGGTCATGATCTCATGGTTTGTGAGTTTGAGCCCCACATCAGGCTCTGTGCTGACAGCTCAGAGCCTGGAGCCTGTTTGGAATTCTGTGTCTTCCTCTCTCTCTCTGGCCCTCCCCCACTCATGCTCTGTCTCTCATTCTCAAAAATAAATAAACATTGAAAAAAAAAAAGAGCTGATCATGGCTACATGGATTCTAAGAATGGGGAAGGAGGGAACAGTGGGGAGATGGGGTCACAAAGGAAGGGGTCTGGGCAGGGTCTTGGAATATGTGGAGATGTAGGATAGGAAAGAAGAGGAAAAGGAGGAAGAGGAGAGTGGCAGGTTTCAGTGAGAGAAAAGCGAAGGCAGGAAGTGAACTTGCCTTGGGTGGGAGGTGAACAGACCCACTAAGGCTTTGGTGTCATGCTGTGGTGAGCCTGGGTAGGTCTGTTACCAGAGGAAGCACTTACTGTTTCCTATGACATATCCCTTTATTAAAAGTCAAGAAATAAATAAATAAAGCTGACCATGTAGAGTTTGGTTTTTGGCTTTGTTAAGTACTTTTATAATGCTAACAGAAGAGTAAATCACTTGGGATCCAGGGTAAATATTTTAGCACTTGATTTTACAAGCAAAAAAGAAGAAAACACACAGGTTTTGATGTCCAGCTATGTGGCGATAACATGATGTCATTAACCTCTCTCAACCTCAGTTTTCTCATCTTTTAAATGGAATTAAAATGCAACCTAACAATGGTAAATAGCTTCTATGTGCCAGACACTGAAATGTGTTAAGTAATTAAGACACACTTTCATCGAACACTGCTCTACGTGCTTTACATGAATTTGAAACTCATGACAACCCATTGAGGTAGGACTATTACTATCCTCATTGTACCTGGGAGGCACAGAATGGTTAAGTAAATTGCTTTGGCAGACTTTAGAGTTTGCTGACCCCTGAGGCTGGACCGCCCTAATTACCACTTCATAGAGTTGCATTTGGAACATGGAAAACACCTAGCCCACTGCCTGGTTTGTATTAAACACTCGATACAAGTTTAGTTCTCTCACATTTGATTGTATTTAGCTCAGTAATTTATCAATACTATTCCTTTATTTCAGGTGTTTTTCTTTTCATCCAATAACAATAGTAAGTACATTTCTTAAAGGAAGGGTGTTATAGCTTGTGTTTCTTTAGCAGCTTTCATTGTGCATCTAGAGGTTCTCAATAGAAATTTCTTAAAATGCACAAAATAAATGCTTACTGGTTGGATAAATGAAGTATTCCGTAAAAAAGCAAATGCAAAATATGATTGGCTTTTATAGCTTCTATTTATTTTACCCCATTAAATTCTAAAAAAGAATTTGAGGAGAATTATAAAAATATGAAAGATTCAGTAGGATAAAAACAAACAAGTGAGAAAATTGGAGTAAAAGGAAAAGAAAATATAATCAAAGATGTTTATTTTTTTGTCATTTCTTGATAGAAAATTTTCAGTAAATCTCCAAGATTAAACCCAGAAACAACCAAGAATTGGAATTTATTCCTGGAGGGTATTTGCTTGGATTCTGTTGGGACACAACTTGAATCTCAAAGGGGAAGTTTGGGTGGAAAACTCAGGAAATGGGGGGCTGTCTCTAGTCTGGCTCCTAAGAAAATATCAGGTTTAAGTATGCAGCCAATGTTTAGAACCACTTAAAATGCATTGGAATCTCCTGCAGGGCTTGTTAAAACATAGATTGCTTAGCCCCACCCCAGAGTTTCTCATCCAGAAGGTGTAGGGTGGGGCTTGAGAATTTACGTTTCTAACAGCCTTGTAGGTGACACTACTGATGTTGCTGGTCCCATAATCACACATCTTTAGCCAGAGAATATCAATGCTTACAATAATTTCATTATGATATGTGTTTCTTTATTATTACAGAGGTAATTTTGGATGTCCTGATTTTTTATTTAACAAGTAATATTAGGAAAAAAATGGAAATGGAACCCACAAGATCCCATGACCTTTATACACAGACCACCATATTGTGGAACAATGGCAGCAGCAGTCAGAGATAGCATTTATCACAAGTTTACTATGTCTAAGGCATGAGCTCAGACTTGACGGGCATTCTTTCCTTCCAACCCCATGAAACCCCTATGAATTAGTCCCTTTATTATCCCATTTTACAGATGTGAAATTTGCAACACAAAGAAATTATAATGGTTATTTTACACACTTGTATCCAGAGCATAAAATCAGCCTCTTGATACAATGGCATATTTTCTATGTTGTATGTGTTATTCCATTGCAGTCACATATCAGTTTTTTTCTCATTGGACATTTAGGTAATTTCCATCGTTCACCATTATAGTTAAGACAGCAATAATCCATTTCATTTAGTGCTTGTCTTAAATTATTTATCAATTATCTATTGAGTATAGAGACTCAATTGGTCAAAAAGTAAAATTGCCTGGCTTTGATTACAATGTACTAGAACAGAAAACTTTTTTTTAAACCAAAATATTTTCAAACGAAATCATTCTCTAGATGGGTTTAGATAGTATACATTTTAAATAATGGTACTGTAAGATTTAGAAGGTATTGCATATAATTTAGCCTCATCCCCACATCACTCCAATGAGCGCTACCTCCCAGGCACCCAAGCACTTTGACAAAACTTCCAGATTTCTGATGGCAAAAAGGTGTTTCTACCCTCTTCTATTACAGTCACCCCCAAATAACAAGGAAATAAGAACTAGAAACTCAACTGCATTTGGGACAATTGCAGAAAACATCTGCAACTCAGAACCCCCATTGTGTAAGCAGAGAGTGTGGGAAGAAGGTGAAACCCAAGTGCCTAAAGAAAGGCTCAGGAGGGGTGCCTGAGTGGCTCATTTGATTAAACATCTGACTTTGGCTCAGGTCATGACCTCAAAGTTCATGAGTTCGAGCCCCACATTGGGCTCTCTGCTGTCAGCACAGAACCTGCTTCAGATTCTCTGTCTCCTCTCTTCTGTCCTTCCCCCACTCTCTCCCTCTCTCAAAAATAAATTTAGAAAAAAAGAAAAAAGGCTCAGGAATCTAAGGCAGCAGCTTACTGCAAAAGGGTGAGCTAAAAGCAGCTGCAAACAGGGAACTATGTAAAAATCTGTAAGGGACAGGCAGAGCCCCCAGATCTCCACTCATATTGCAAGAAGCAGGAGGTAATTCCCTAGAGACATTAAACAGAGATCCTCCAGCTACAGGCACAGTGGAGGGCAGATGGGCCAGACCAGACCCAGGGTGGTCTGCACCTCAAATAGGGAGGCCTCCAGCCCTTTACCCAGGTGCTATGTTGTCACCTGACTGACTCAGCAGTGAGCCAATGTGTCCTTGATGTTGAAAACACTTCATATGGATTTATTCAAATGTGATAATCATATTGGACGTTGAATTGAAGAGAGGTAGAGTGTTAGAGAGCTATATCTATTTACTTTAATAGGAAATTGTATTCAATATGAAAATATTTGCAAATATTAAGGTAAATAAAGGCTATACAGCTAAAATTGTTAAAAGTACTTGCCTCTATAAACTGGGGTGAGGGAAGAGGTATTATGCGTGTGGGGACTGTTATTTTTTCTTATAAGATTTTAAGTACTAATTACTTTTTAATGATGTAAGTATATTTCTTGATAAATTAAAATTGAGGGAAAAGAGGGAAAATTACTTGGGCACTTAGTTGTCTACTATTTAATTTATGTGCCTGATGAGTTGGATTTCCATAAATGGATTTTATTCAGGAAAGCCACTCATGGAGATTGCAGATCATAAATAAGAATTGATGATATTGGGGAAGTAATTAATTGGTCAATAGCCAAGGAAAGAACACTGAGTCTGAGAGAGAGATGTCTGGGCTCCACTTGAAGGGTTAGGATTTCTGCCGTGGCTTCATTCTGGCCAAAATTCTAAGAGAAACCTTTTACTAATCCACCCTTTGCAATGCAATTCATCTGATAAGTCACTCATGCTGTTGGCGAGTGTCTAACTAACCATCATTCCAACTAGGAAAGGGCTCATGCCTGCTCTCTGTTGCCATAGAAACAGTGCAGCACAAGGCTCTCTGTTGCTTTGGTAACCCACCCCCATTTCCTCACATCACTACTGCTGGGGTATTTTGCTGCCAAGATAATGGTCTCTATTGTAGATTGAATGTTAATGGAGCAGGACTCTACCCCAGACTACACCCAGACCCCCTCTGCAGCTCCACATTTTAAGGCTTTGTCTAAGTGGCATCTCAACGAAATGATAATAGACACTCAAATCAGACGAAGAGGTGCTGTAGTGGTGGAGGTGGTGGGGGTTCCTTATTATGGTGAAAGGAGGGCTCAGCTTCTAATCTTGAAAAGGGAGGAATGATATCTAAGAACTCAGAGATCATTCGTAAGAGGGCCTCAGCTGTGTGTCAGGGCCTGAAGTCATTTCTCCCAATCAATAAAGAATAATGATCATAAATAAAGCTTACTGGGTAATGAATGTGTGCTAGGTGCTGGGCTGAGCAATTTATGCCCACTTAATCCCTATTTTACAGAAGAAGAAAAGAGTAAGTAACCTATTCAGTATCACACAGATTCAGAATTTAAACTCAAATCTTAATCACTGAACTAAGCTGCCACTCACTTGAGATTGGAGAAAAACAAGGGAAGCATCAGAGAGTGTTCTTGTACCAAAAGAGCTTACTCTTCAACTGGAAAAAGAAACTTAACACAAAGCAAAAATAAGAGAAGATAATACCTCACAGGGTGTGATTAAATGTGAAGTTCGGGTACTGTGTTCACCAAGAAGATGAGGTAGGCACAGAACTCATAACAGACTTTCCACAGGGAAAAAGAAAGGGGAGGATCCTATAGCCACCAGGAGAGATCCAGGAGACAAATCTTACACAGCAAGAATCATGGTCAAGTGTAGGCTTCAGCCCAGAGCAGGTGTTTAACCTAAGTCACCTCTTGTGGATAGGCAGCCTTTCTGTTACCCAGCAAAGGGAAATCTTGTGCTCCTCTTCCTCCTTGTGTCCTTAAGCCTATGAGATTCAAATTCACTTGATACTATCTGACTCTTTTACTTTGAAATACAAAAAAATATTAAAGTTTCATATAAAATTGTTTTAAATTTTATAGCTCTCAATTTCACAATCCAATAATTCTATTTGCTTTCCAAGTAGATTTTTTTTAGCCACCTCAAGTCTTCATAGCATTAAGTGGAGTATAAATCTTCAGAAATAGAATTTTTATGGTGTCTTGATTTTTTTTATCAGAATTATAACACTCAGACTTGTCCTTGTGTATCTTCTAATTTGCCCCTACTCTCCTCCCTTTATCACTCCAAGGCATGACAGCAGGCTGGAGACCCCATGCAGAGCTATAATGGAGACACTGAATTCTCCAAGGAGAACTCAAGGGTGAAGCATCCTGACATCCCCATCTGTGGGGTCTTTTAAGCCCATAGCTGTGGTTCTCAATCCTGAGTTCTCTCAAGTCATCTCAAAGGACATCAAAAATGCCCAACTCAGTTCAAAGCCAAATGAATATAAACTTGCTTTTAATTTTTATAATGTATATGTATGTTGTCAGGAAATCTTAGAGGGGCTTGAAGACAATGATTCATCTGAGAGTAGTATTGATGGTTTGTTAAGATGGTGGCTTGTGAGCAACGCTGACTAGATTTGATCAAGCCCAGCCTCTCTGTTTCTTCTTCTCTCTCCCTCTCCTAGTTCTTTTCTCTCCTCATAGCAAGCTATGTGACATTGGGCCAGTCACTTCATCTTCTTAAGCCTCAGTTTCCTCATCTGCAAAAGGGGGAAATAAAGGTAAATCATTTTTGTACAGGTTAAATGAGACTGTACATGCAAAGAGTTTACAGTGTTACTAGGCACATGATGCTTAGCAGAGATTAACATTTTTATTCTTGCAAAAAGGAACCCAGTAGGTGTTTAAGACTGTCAGACAGACTCCGTCCCTTAGAGATTGGCTTCTTTCTGTAAGTCTTAGCTGGTTTCAGCATGTGAACTTTGAAATATGGTATTTACCAACTCTTCTGGCAGCTTTTCTTCCAGACTCATACATGGATGTGGTAATTCAGCTTAATGTGTCAAACTTCTGACCCTGCTTAATCCTTGCATACAGTCACTGCAAACTTCTACATCCAAATTTCTGTGGTTCTGCTTCTGGACCCAGAACTGGATCCTGAATCTTAGTTGCACCCTTGTTTGGCCATAAATTTCTGATATTCTTGACAATACACTGTATCCTGGATTATAATTAACAAGATTATGAAAGGGATCTAGAGCCCTTGTAGAAAGAAATCAGGTGTCTTAACATCAGATGAATTGGAAATTGCTATTCTGGAACACAGAGGAAAATTTATTAATCAACTACTGTGTGTCTGGTGTCAGAGTTTAGACTTTAGGAAATTTCTAACAAGAGTGTACAATGAGTCTTGAATGGCTTTGTTGAATAACAGTCTCTTCATATAAGGAAAGACTTGTTCATTAACAGAACATTCAGCCTGTTCTGTTCAGAGGAGAGAAGGGGGACCTGCTTAGCCACTGGAGTAGCTGGATCAATTTTGGTGACCCATGGGATCACAGGTACTTCCATATGCTAAACATCCCCAGTTGTAAAGCCCTATGGGTTGCAAAAAAAGAGAAAGCTTACATATAATGGTCAATAAGCTGATGAAATTATTAGAAATAGTCAAATAGAATCAGATAATTATATAGAAAATATATATACAGAATATACATGTATGTGTATAACAAACTCTAAAGCTACAGGGTCTGAAAGATACTTAACAGAATGTAACAGAGCCTAAATAGAATGGTTTGGAGGTAAGGTGGGGTGGTATTGAAAGTAATTGTTTATGTTTGATATTTTAGAGGCATCAAAATATCATGGAAAGAGCATGCCAACTTAGAAGGGTCTGGTTATAGCTCAACCCTCACCTCACTGTGTGAACTTGGACTAGTCACTTTACCTGTCATGGGATGTACGAATCTCCCATAGTTGGGCAAAAACAGATAATGAATGCAAAAGTGATTTTTAAACATATAATTGCCATAGAGTTGATTTTTCAATAACTGTTATGTGTCTGTCTTAATTTCAATATATCTAGACACTCTTTGTACTTGTTCATGATGTTACTAAGGAAAATTTTACTGACTCTCTCCTATGTATACAAAGTGGTACCAGGTGCTAGGCAGGTGTGACTGGTGCGTTGTGGGCCCTCTTCAGACCTCCTGGAATTTGCACAAGGGAAGACAGTAAGTGTCTGGCCTATGGGACTGAAACAGCCACTAACTAGTCTCACTGCTTCTGATCATGCTTCCCTCAAATCCATTCTCCATGCAGTAGCCAGAATGGACCCTTTTCCTCTTTTTAAAAAAAAAAATTAATGTTTATTTATTTTTGAGAGAGAGAGAGAGAGAGAGAGAGAGAGAGAGAGAATGAGTGGGGGAGGGACAGAGAGAGAGGGAGACACAGAATCTGAAGCAGGCTCCAGGCTCTGAGCTGTCAGCACAGACCCTGACGGGGGTGCTTGAACTCATGAACCATCAGATCATGACCTGAGCCAGTCAGACGCTTAACCAACTGAACCACCCAGGTGCCCCTGGACCATTTTCTTCTTAAATATAACATATAATAAATTAGATAATACATACGCTAAAGCATAATAAAATGAACACTCAAAACCAACCATGCAACTTAAGGATTAAAGGACAAACCTGGTAATTACCTCTATGTTCCCTCCATACCCCTTTTCCTCTTCCCAGAAGCCACCACCATCCCAAGTGTCATGTTTATAGTTTCCTTTAAAAAATATTCTTTCATTCCATCTATATCCTCAAATAATGTATTGCTTAATTTTGCTTGTTTTGAGCTTTATAAAGAGGATATCTCATAGTATATAGTCTTCTGGGGTTGCTTTTAAAATTCATCATCTTTCTAAGATGTTCTATGTTCTGTGTAGTTTTTGTTCTTCATTTTTTTAATGTTTATTTGTTTTTGAGAGAGAGTGAGTGCAAATGGGGAAGGGGCAGAGAGAGAAGGAGACAGAGGAAGAGGAGTGGGTTCTGTGTTGACAGCAGAGAGAGACTGATATGGGGCTTGAACTGATTATGACCTGAGATGAAGTCAGATGCTCAACTGACCCACCCAGGCACCCTTTGTTCTTTTGTTTTTACTACTATATACCCACTGTGATCTTTAAAAATATCAAATCATATTGCTCTCCAACTAAAATACTTCAGTGGCCTCCCATTAAATTTAGGGTAAATCCCAAATTCCTTACCTCCACTACAAGGCTCTCTCTAATTTCTTCAGGTATTTACAGTCTTCAGGCTGCCCCTTTTATTCTAGGGATCTGCTTCTCTGTGCCAGCCTTGGCCTGTTGTTACCTGTGAATTTTGAAACATGCTATCTCCTATCTTCTCCTGCTCCCTCTCTCCTGTCCATAACTGGCCTGTAATTCAGAGGGTCCTCTAGCCCACCTCTCCAGGCTCTGCTCTCCCCACTCTCACACTTGTCTTGGGTTCCAACCACACCGTCACTTCTTTCTAGTTTCTCTATTCCCATCTTAGAGGTTTGCACAAAATGTACCCACCATTTGGAATGCTACTATTCCATATTCTTGATCTTGTTAGCTCTTACCTGCTAGGATGACCCTGCCTTCTTATCCATAACCTTCTACTGACTAGATTAAGTAATCCTGTTCAAATCTCTCATCCTGCCCTATTGTTCTCTTCCTTATACTCAATAAAGTGTGAACCTATTATATTTACTTATTTGTGTGTCTGTTTAGTTACTGTTGATCTTATTTCTGGAAATTCAAGGAGGTCAAGCACTATCCATCTTATCTACCACTGTATCCCTGAATCTGGAACAATGATTAACAAGAAATAGATCCTCAGGAAATATCTGTTGATTGAATACATGCTTGAATACATAAGTGAGATAATGAATAAATTTATTAATAGGGATCTGGTTGGAACCAGCACTTGTTTACCATATCCACTTCTATAGGTAGCCACATTTCTTAGCCCCTCCTTGTCCTTATCCAAAGAGCTCTGACCTTCCCACATCCCTACCTCTGAATTCCAGATAGCTATGTTTCTGTCTATTGAGTTCTGTCCCCTATAGAACCCCACAATTGTACCTGTAGTTATAGTTGTGCTGCAGGACATCCCTGGTATAATCTCCTATACCCTGGAGCTCAGTAGCTGCCTTTGCCTTCCCATGTGTACACCTCGAATTGGTTTCCTCTCTCCAAGTATTGAACCTCCCTTTTATTTATTTCTCCCTCCTTGGAAAAAAAGGGTAGCACATATAAGTATACTGAGGGTTAATTTAGCAGAGTATCTTGCTGGAGCCTCAAATGACATTTTTGCTTTGACCTGTTGAGTCCTTGTGACTTTCCAGAAATGGATTTGGGTAATGACTTGTCATTATGAGTAATTAGCATTTGTGGAAGTCTGAGAAGACATGCCCCCCCCCTTTTTTTCCCTTAGCTTTGGAAACTTTACTACCCTTTTGACACTTCTATTGCAGTTGCTCATTTGGTAAGGGGTGAGATAAAATCATGAGAATAAAAGGTTATCCATCAATGCCTATAATTAACCCTTCACCATACTGAAAGAAATGAAAAGGTTTACATTTCTAGAGGTATCTAGATGTATCTTCCAGGTTAGATCATATTTACTTTAAAATTTTTAGATGTTTTTAAAAGTAAGTCCTATGTCCAACATGAGGCTTAAACTCACAACCCTGAAATCAAGAGTTGCACGCTTTACTGACTGAGCCAGCCAGGCACCCAAAAAACATTCAAGCATAAATTATTGTTACTTCATACTAATTCAGTATCAAGATTTTTTTCCTTTACACACTTCAAAGTTAGCACTTACAAGTTGATATTTGGAAGCAAAGAAGAGAGCCATAGTTCTCCTTTCTTATTCAATATGTTTGGTGATGCTCTATCATCTGTCATATTCAGTGTTTCAGGTTGTCTGTGACTGCTTACTGATGCTAGATATTCTTGTTGATTTACAAGATGTTAGAACCAGAATGAATCTTAGACTTCAACTTGTCCAGTCCTCTCATTTCACAGATGAATAAACCGAGGCTTGCTAAGAGATAAAGTGATTTTTTTTTTAGGACTTAATTCATAGTTTGGAGATTGGACTAGATGACCTTTAAAGTTCTTCCAAATATGTGAAATACAGAGCAAAGTATTTTAGAGAGTTTCAGCACTTGTAGGGATTCTCTGGGCTCACAATAACATTGACCTTATTTAGTTCTATTAAAACAGATTCTGGCATGCTCACAAATGGATTGTCTCAGTTTAGACATAATAAGTACCTTATCTGTTCTATTATCAGGGCTGCATTGTGCTAGAGTCTCAGTCAAATGCCTGGAAACTGAATGGTGAAAAACAAATAAACAGTGCAGCTAGACTGCTTTCCAGAATAGAGAGATATTGACCATAAACACATTCATGGGCTCTCACAAGCATCAGGGAAGCCATGAGTGAGGGATACTGTTACTCTCTGTCTTACCAAAGTCACTAAATTGTAAATTGGAATGAGGAAAGTGTGGGAAATAGCTTGATGTTCCTTTGACTAATCCGAGCTTGTTGCTTGCAAGTTAAAATAACAATATCATAAAATGATCCTATGTATAATGCAGTTGGCTTCCAAAAAAAAATCTGTGTGGCTTTAGAATTCTCTCCCTTCCACTCTCCTCCTCTCCTTCCTTTCTTTTTTCCTTGTTGCTTCTTCCCTCCCTCCCTTCTTCCATTCATCCTCCCTTACCTCTGTTCTCTCCCCCCTCACTCCCCCATCCCTCTCTCTTTCCCATCTTTCCTTCTTTCTTTCTTCATGTTATTCTGGGATTCCTTCACCTTTAGTCCCTTAACTAGACTTTTCTGTTTTAGTTAAGAGTGCTGATACAGTACAGAAGTTCTGAAGTAATTGCAGAAGGATCCTTTGTTATGCAGAAGTAGAAATTCTAGTTCTATTTTTTATCTACAATATGAAAAATTGGGTTTTACTAATATATCATTATGTGTTTACTGATAGTGGTTAAGATCAAAGATGTTTGGATTTCTTAGTTTGATCAGAGCAGTAAGGACTTGATATTGAATGAAAAACAGTAATGGTTCTAGTCCTGAATCTAAGCAACTTGCTCTGTGATCTTCACCAAGATACTCAACTTGATTACTGAGGTTTCATGCCTTTATTTGATAGTTAGGCATGGGAATGTGTCACGAATTTAGCTTCCTTCTTGTAATGTGCCTTGTTGCTTTTCTTTAGCTGTCAGGTCAACTATGAGTTTATGAAATCTTCCTTCTTAGCTTATTGCAAAAGTAGGTGCTCATCCCAGACACTCTGTAGTGATGCAGAGCTAGGACCAGCTTTTTCCATGGGAATACAGTGTGTGTGTGTGTGTGTGTGTGTGTGTGTGTGTGTGTGTGTGACTAATGTGGAGTTGGGCCCATTGCCACATTTTGGTAAATATTTACTGAGTATCTCTAGGTAGGGTACTGTGAGTCAGGAACTTGGGATGCAAAAATGAATAGGAATGATCTCCATGCTCTGGTGGCAGACACAATCACAGTAGAGTGTGATAGGTGTTTTGACAGAAGTATGATAGGTACAGCTAAGATTCAGAGATTTCTGGAGTGGGTGCTTAATGCACTCTCTTCCCATACACCAACGATTTTCAAAAATGTGGTGCATGAAGCTTGCAACCCCAGAACTATGGAGTTCTCAAAGGTAGAACCTGGGAATATACAATTTATATCAAGCTCCCAGATAATTTATAAATGATTCTAGTGGAATATAATATTTAAACTATCTGAAAATAGGATACAAAATTAACATACAGCAGTCAGTTGCATTTGTATACACTAATAACACAGTCTCAGAAAGAGAAACTGAGAAAACAATCCCAATTATAATTGCATCAAACAGAATAAAACACCTAGGAATAAATTGAACCAAGGAGGCGAACAATTTGTACTCTGAATACTATAAGACACTGATGAAAGAAACTGAAGATGACACAAATAAATGCGAAGATATACCATGGTCATAGATTGAGGGAATTAATATTGTTAAATTATTCATACTTCCCAAAGCAACCTACAGATTCAATGTGATCTCATCAAAATACCAATGGCATTTTTTCAAAGAACCAGAACAAAGAATCATAACATTTATATGGAACCACAAGACCCTGAATAGCTAAAGCAATCTTGAGAAAGAATAAAAAAGCTGCCCAGATTTCAACCTATACTACAAATCTATAGTAATCAAAACAGAGTGGTATTGCCATGAAAAGACACATAGATCAATGGATAAGAATAGGGAGCCCAGAAATAAGCCCACTGCATATGGTCAATTAATCTATGGCAAAGGAGGTAAGAATATATAATGAGAAAAAGATAGTCTCTTCAATAATTGGTGTTAGGAAAACTGCACAGCTACATTGCAAAAGAATGAGATGGGACCACTATCTTATACCAAATACAAAAATAAATTAAAAATAATTAAAGACTTGGATATAATACCTACAACCCTAAAACTCCAATAAGAAAACATAGGCAGTAAGCTCTATTGCATTGGTTTTAGCAATATGTTTTGGACCAGCCTCCTCAGGCAAAGGCAACAAAAGCAAGCGTAAACAAATGGACTACATCAAACTAGAAAGCTTCTGCCAAAACCATCAGCAAAATGAAAAGGCAACCTACTAAATAGGAGGAGATATTTGCAAAGCATACATCTAATAAGAGGTTAATATCCAAAATACATAGAGAAGTTATATGACTTAATATCAAACAAACAAACCATTAAACAATGAGCAGAGGACTTGAATAGATTTTTTCTCAAGAAATATACAGATATCCAACAGGCACATGAAAAGATCCTCAACATTACTGATCATCAGGGAAATGCAAATCAAAACTACAGTGAGATATCACCTCACATGGTCAGATTGGCTATTGTCAAAAATATAAAAAAGAAAAAAAATGATGAAGATGTGGGAAAAGGGAAAACTCATTCATTGTTGGTGGGAATGTAAATTGGTATAACCACTGTGGAAAACATTATAAAGGATCCTCAAGGAATTAAAAATATAGGGGCACCTGGGTGGCTCAGTCATTTGAGCGTCTGACTTCAGCTCAGGTCATGATCTCACAGTCCGTGGGTTCGAGCCCGCGTTGGGCTCTGTGCTGACAGCTCAGAGCCTGGAGCCTGCTTGAGATTCTGTGTCTCCCTCTCTCTCTGCCCCTCACCCGCTTGCTCTCAGTCTCTCTTTCTCAAAATAAAGACATAAAAAAATTAAAAAAATAAATTAAAAACAGAACTGCAATATACTTCAGCAATTCCACTCCTGGAAGTATATATGAAGAAAATGAAAACATCAATTCAAAGAGATGTATGCACCCCTATGTTTATTGCAGCATCATTTACAATAGCCAAGATATGGAAGCAATCTAAGCATCCACTGATAGATGAATGGATAAAGATGTGGCAAATATATACAATGGAATATCACTCAGCCATAAAAAAGAATGAAATCTTGCCATTTGTGATAACATGGATGGACCTAGTAGGTATTATGCTAAGTGAAATAAATCTTACAGAGAAAGAAAAAATCTGTATAATTTCCCTTTCATGTGGGATCTAAAAAACAAAACAAATAAACAAAACAGAAATAAACTCATAAATACAGGAAACAAAATATTGATTCTCAGAGTGAGGAGGAGTTTGGGGCAGGTGAAATAGGTGAAGGGGATAAAGTGGTACAAACTTCCAGCTATAAAAAGGAGTCATGAGGGTGTAATATACAGCATAGAGAATATAGTCAATAATATTATAATAACATTAAATGGTGACAGATGGTGGCTAGACTATTGTGAGGATCATTTTATAATTTGTAAACATATCAAATCACTATAATATACACCTGAAACTACTTGTATGTCAGTTTACTTTAACTAAACCTAAAAATTCACACTTTGAGATCTATTTTTTAGGTCTTAAAGTCCTTTAGGCTTACCAAATCCCAATTTAAAATAGAGTACAGGCATCTTTCCCTATTGGGAGAGAACCTGTCCCATATCTTTATATACATACTTTCCCACCTTTGCTCATGCTCAGCATCCTCTAGCGATTTAGTGATTGATGACTACATAGAAAAGACATGCCAAGGAGCACCTGGGTGGCTCAGTCAGTTAAGCGCCTGACTTCACTCAGGTCATGATCTCACAGTTAGTGACTGAGCCCCGCGTCAGTCTCTGTGCTGACAGCTCAGAGCCTGGAGCCTGTCTTCAGATTCTGTGTCTCCCTCTCTCTCTACCCCTCACCTGCTCACTCTCTGTCTCCCTCTCTCTCTCTCTCTCTCAAAAATAAATAAACGTTAAAAAATTAAAAAAAAAAGACATGCCAAGTATTATCAGCTGACCCCTAACTTTAGGGGTTGGAGCAGAGTAGTTAGGACAAATAGTTGGGTTTAAACAAATGAGAATAAACTGAGGACCATGGGTGACAAATCAGGAGCATGAGAGTGGAGAGAAGAACCCTGAAAGGGAAAGTGGGAATGATGTAAGGAAAAAATCTGTCTTGCAATTCCAATAACATTTATTAGGTGAGACTGGCCACCAATGAGGACAAACTTTACCTCTAATTTTTATATTCTATTACTACCACTATTTGCTATTAAGATGTGGTCAAATTATAAAATATACACATATTTTAAACTTAAAGATGAAACTTAGTATCCTGTCAGATTTGATATTTTGATATTTTGAGTCTATCACCCAGTAGCTACCTAACTTGGTTAACTCTTTAATTTCTCTTAGATTTTGTTAGTTTGTCTATAAAATTGGAAATGCTTTGTCTGCCTTAGAGGATTCTTATAATGACCAAATGATGTTTCAATACAAATATATTTTTAAACCTGTGTTGAGCTACATCTAAAATATCAGCTCCAGGAAAGTGGAAATTTTTGTTCAGTGTTCACTGCTGTGTCCACAGCACCTGGGACATTGCCAGCTCATTGTAGGCTCTCAAATAATGGCAGATGAATGACTGCTGGTGACTTATCTGATGAAGTAGATGAATGCTGTAGAGCAAGCATAGACTTCGACCAAGATAGAATTCAGTTCAGATTAATAAGTCCTACCTCTGATTGCTGTGTGACCTTGGGTAAATGACTGAGCATCCCTGAATCTCATTTCTCAACATGGAATTGATAACACCTACTATATAAAGTTAGACAATACATATAAAGTATTTGGTACAGTATCCGGCATTTAGTTGATAGTCAAAGGCAGCTATATTATTACCCAGAAGCTTAAAAACTGAAGGTATAAGAAATTTAGAAGACACAGAATTAGATTTTAGAGTCATAAGCACTTCTTATAACCACACTTTTTAGGGGGAAAATGAAAATACATACTATACATAAAATATTGCACATAATTGCAGAGTTATCTTGAAGTCATCATGGACCCATAGTGATTGACCTTTTTTTGAGTGATGATTTTTTTAACTTTTTTTAAAAGTTTATTTATTTAATTTGAGAGAGAGAGAGAGAGAGAGAGAGAGAGCATGTGTGCACACAAGCAAGGGAGGGGCAAAGAGAGAATCTCAAGCAGGCTTCACACTCTCAGCACAGAGCCTGACATGAGGCTCAAATTCACAAACTGCGAGATCATGACCTGAGCCAAAATCAAGAGTCAGACACTTACCCAACTGAGCCACCCAGGCTCCCCTAGTCATGATTTTGTTTTTAAACATAGTACATGATCATGGTAAAAAATGCAAACATATGTTAAATGAAATAGAGAAAGATAAATACCATATGATCTCTCTTTTATATGGAATCTAAACAAAGCAAAACAAAAAAACAAAAAAAGCCCACCCAAGCTCATAGATAAAAGGAACAGATTGATGGTGCCAGAGGTGAAGTATAGGGGATGGGATAAATGGATGAAGGGGGTCAAAAGGTAAAAAGAAAAAAAATGCAAACAAGACAGAAAAGAACAAATATTGAAGCAACAAATTAACTCAACTCCTACTGCCTAGAAATGACTAATATTAACACTTGATGAACACATTTCAAGACATCTCTGTATGAATATACATATTGGGCAAGAGAGAGAAATATGTGAGGATACATGCTTTTTAAAAAAAATTAAAACATTTGCATTGTATTTTGTATGAATTTAATATAAGGGAAAGAAACTGATGCAAAATTAAAGGAATTTCCCAACTTCTATTAAACACTTTTTTATTACAAGTACGATTTATTCCCAAAAGATTCTCTATGGCCAAGAAAAAATATTATAAAAACTTTAAGAGTTAACCCTGTGGTTAATTCTATTGTTAGAAGTGACTTTTGGTCTTTACTGTGGTAGATGAACTGATTACCCTGCTTATATTTTTGTCTCCTTCCTTCCTTCACAATACAATTTTTATTGGTTATATTATTTTTAGTTTATCAGGCATTATATGTTTACATTCTATACTGGAACCACAATCCCCTATCACTTAATGTTTATTCTATCCTTACCAGAAATATTTTATAGTACTTATCCTGTTTCACTGAAAGTCAGTTTGGGATGGAAGTGTCAGGATATAGAAACTAATAATGTTATTTTCAAGTGGTCCAAGAGATGCAAAATATTGACACAAATCTGTGGGCCAGTGGACAAAAGGTTAAGATGTAATCTGACCAAATTATTTGAGGAATGCAGGCATAGGGCTGGAGCACAGGCTTACTGGTCAACCACGGCTATGAGAAGTTGGGCTCCAAGTCCTGGGTGAAGCCATTTGCTGCAAATTCTCTGGAGAGGACAATCTGTTAGACTCCATCTTCAACTTCCTCCCCCAAGCCCCTTGGAAGAGACTAGCTGAGTGGGCTCCCTGTGGTATCATACCTAGTCTACTCTCAAACCTATTGCTGGGCTGATGCTTGTCATTCTTTTAATGGTAATGTCCCCTCTTTTCTACAGATGCCAATAAAATATTTAAAATGAGGCAGCAAATATGCCTAACCCAGCCTTTGCCACATACATGCTGAATTAATGTTTACTCAAAATGCAAGCTAAAGTAACGATTTGGTGTTTTATCTATGTTCAGTCAGCCAACCCTTATGGGTTAAGAACTGCTCTCAGCTCCTTCTCGGTATATACTGAGGGAAGGATCTGGAGTGTAAGTGAGGTAAGAGGGACCAGTAGGAAGAGGAGGAAGCCACAAAGGTAGACTGAGGTCATAGATGATGCAGCTCGTGCTCTGCATTAGAGGGGTGCTGTTTATCATCAACAAGATGGGAGAAATAGACGTTGTGCACTGAGATATTTTTGTCGTGCAGCTGCATAAGCAGGCAGCTCATTTTGCATGATTTATAAGGACCTTTCTGGTTTGTTCTTTTAACCCAGCTGACTGCAAGAATGAGCTTCATGCTCTGGGGAATCATTAATTGAGGTATCCCTCAAAATAGGAATGTCCTCACAGAAACATGGCTCTGAAGAGGTCTTTTAGAGATCATCTCTTCCAGGGATCTCAGTCCTGGCTGCACGTGGGAATCTCCTGAGGTGATTTTAACAACACCCGTGTTTGGGATCTACCACTAGGAAATTAAAAGTTATTAATTTACATATGGAGGGAGCTATGCACATGTGTGTTTAAAAGCTCCTCCAGGTGATGTTACTGTGTAGCCAGAGTTGAGAACCTCTGAACTATTTCAACCCTCTGATGGTACAGATGGGGAAAGTGAAGCTCAGAGGGAAGGACTTGCGCAGTGTCACAATATTTTCTGTTTTGTCTCCTTCAATGTTTATCAATGTCTTATCATTTGAGTATTGTTATTACAGGATATGTGTCCTTTGCTGTAAGCTACCTCATATCTTTTGGAAAGTAGTCAGGAGTACAATAAATGGCTCATAAGGAGTTTGACCCAGCCAGGATCTGAATGCCAACAATATCACACCACAACCCACGGTATCATGGCACCTGCATAAATGACAGTGCCTTCCCTCAGAGGTCCTTGCTTGCTTGCTGTGATGTTACTATTTGAAGTATTCATTCTCTGCTCCTTGGTTAGATACAGAGGACTAGGAAGGAAGCTATTCCTTCCACCAAAGAGCTTAAGTTCTAGGCCCTGTAGTTAAACTTTTCAAAGGTGACATCCTTTAACTTACTTGCATCTCAAATGCCTTCAAAGCAAGTGAAGGATGAAAACTGGGTTGTAAGGTAGAGGTGGGGGTGAAGGAGCATAGATATATAGAGGTACAGGGAAAAGCCTACTCTTACAGCCCCAATCACTGCTGCTGAGCCCTTCAAGGTCTTAACCACCCATTTATGAGGAAGCCACTGACCCCTAAAATAAAATTTCCTGACAGCTTTCTTTATTTTGAAAGTTTTCATGCTGATTAAGTCAAAGTAAGCTCCTTCCACCCATTCATACTGTGCTCCCTCCCCGTGGATTTAAAAGCAAGGGGCACAGGCCATTTTATATTTATAGTGAAGTCTTGTGAGCAAGCCCAGTCTGAAAGAGTGTCCAGACCAGAGCATCCTTTTTTCTTTCTTTCTTTCTTTCTTTCTTTCTTTCTTTCTTTCTTTTGCAGTATCATCATGGCTGGTGATAAAAGTTCAGAAGTAATAGGGTGAGAGCAAGCTCCACACTTAAAATTCCCACTCAAAGCAGTTGCTGGCTGGTCTTTACCCTCCTAGTTCTATTAATCTGGGATGGCCAGTAATATTAATATCAGGCTACAGAAGTATCTGTCATCTGTGGGGGCAGGGGGTGGAGTTGTCAGCCCAGGTAGCAGCAGGGGAGAAAAAAAAAGCCAGTGGATAGGTGTTCTTTTGTCTGTTGACTTGGTTCTCCACGAAGCACTCTCTTTCTATTTGTCCCAGGACTATTAAAATGGCCAATATCATCTTCAATGAAGTAGGAACATTGCCAAGAGCAACTAATGTGACTTCTCTGTCTTTTCTCACAATCCTAGGAACATGAAAGTAGGTATTGTCACATCAATCTCTCTCCCAGTCTGGGTGACAGCAAATTTTTTGGTAAGGAAATTACACCTCATTCCCCTTCCTTCTCTGCCTCATTGTCCATCTATGTAAAGAATACATAGAATAATTGAAGAATTATTCTCTATGGACAGATGGCTGACACGGATTGTGCTCTGTTATCTAAAGCCATACCATGGTCTCCTGAAACTTCATTAAAAGTGATTTTTAAATAAATTGGCTGGTCTGTTCTTGGAGTAATGAGAGCATAAATTTGGGAAGCACACAGATCTAGACTTCTATCTGTGTCCCACTCTCCACACACACTCTCCTTACTAAGTGTGTGGCCTAGGATAAATGACTTCTCGTCAACCTACTTGCTCATGTATAAAATGAAGATAATAGCATCTACCTCATGGGGATGTTGTGTGGAGATGTATTAAGTGAAACACACATGGACAATCCTTAGCAAAGTGCCTGGCACATAGCAACTGTTCAGTAAATGGTAGTGGTCACTACTTAGTATAGAGGGTAACAATATCCAAAGGCACTTATCCAGGAAAGCTCCTGAGAATCAAAGAAATAAATTTTGACAAACTATTTTCCAAAAGACTTTTAAGGCTCAGTTCTCAGATCTCCAATTTCTGCAGAATAGCAGCTCTTAAAATTCACATCTGATTTGCTATGTCCATGCGGCTCAGCAGAAGACATAACATGCAGCCTTATATAGATCTAGAGAAAACTGGAAGTATATTAAAATTGGCCACAAAAACAAGCAAAAAATCAAGCTCTGTAATTAATGTTCAGCCATCCATAGACTGTGAAGTTTAACAAGATGCTCTAAAGGTCAGGAATGGGACTTACTCAGCTAGAGAGAGAGAGAGAGAGAGAGAGAGAGCAAGAGAAAGGAAACACATGGCTGTGGCTGCTGCTTCCAAGTTCTTTAACTTGGGACCTCATGTTGGGGAATTAGAGGAATTCCAATTAAGCCCTTTCGTTTTGATTTCTCATTAGATCCTTAGAATATCTGCAGAAAATTAAATCAAACTAGAGACCTCCAGCCGGGAGATTTATCCGATTTAATGTTTTGAAAGAGACTTATTATCTTGTCAGGAATAATTCGAAAATCCAAATAAGAGCAATTGAATCAGCAGAATTTAGGCCTCAAGATAACAATCATTCTGTACAACCAACCATAGCATTTAAAAAGCTGAAGTGGCATTTCCAAAGATGCTGCTCCTGGCAGTTTTGTCCTTCCAACAGCTCAGCCCTTCCTAACTGTACCCTCTCCCTTCCCTACCATCACTCAGTGTTTAAAATTTTTTTAATGTTTATTTACTTATTCTGAGAGAGAGAGAGAGAGAGAGAGAGAGAGAGAGAGACAGGACACAAGCAGGAGAGTGGCAGAGAAGGGGAGAGAGAGAGAATCCCAAGCAGGCTCTGTGATGTCAGTACAGAGCCCCATGCGGGACTCCATCTCACAACTGTGAGATCATGACCTGAGCCAAAATCAAGAGTCTGACACTCAACTGAATGAGCCACCCAGGTGCCCCATTACTCACCATTGTTTAAAGATCACACCAAAAGACCACAGCAATAGCATTCAAATTGAGCCCATATCTGGGTTCTTCATTCTTGCTTTATTTGTTTTCACTCAATGTCATGTTCTAATTGCTGTGCAGACAGGCTGTAGCCTAATGGTCTTCCAATATGTTTGTCCTTTTCTGTCGTCAGACTGTGTTCTCCATGTGAAATAGTATCTGGCTACCTTCCTCATCCTCTCTTGAGATAGGGGCTCACTACTAGAAACAATGAAATGGGTTTCAAAATGTAATTGGACTTGTATTTTATTTTTTATTTTGTTTTGTTTTGTTTTGTTTTTACAAGCTTCCATCTACTACATCAACTATAGTAAGAAATCCGAGCATGCTATTTCATTAATAACCAGACCATTCAGGTAAAGTCAGGAGGTGTACTCTATAATGGCTTCCCTCACCATCCCTATTGAGACCATGTGGATGCTGGGATTTATCCCAATGACTTATGTCTCAGTCCTGAAGGATGAGGTCCCTCTAAGTATTGTCAGCTGCCATTGGTGCTGCCTGACCCCCCAGGTCTCCAGACTTCCCTGCTGAGGGTAAGTGGGGAGAAAGTAGGAGGCAGGTAACAAACTTTAAACTTGCCAAATAATGGTTTCTCCAACTTGAGTTATTTAAAGAATCTCTTTTAGTTTGGAACAGTCTCTATTGGGTAAATATTTGGTCAATTCAGAGCCATTTCTTCTTTCCCTCTCCTTCATTACTTCTGGGCATGGAGAAAGCTTTGAGTCCTCCTGGAATGAAGGTTGTGACACCTTGGTCCAATGCTGTTCTCTTTCTCTGATCTTTGCTATAGGATGGCTGAGCTGGTCTGATGGCTGAAGTGGTGTTTGCTTGGGTACCACTGTCATTGCCTCTGGTCACTGAAATCCCATCCTTGACAGCTTCCTTTCCCTGACCCAGGCTTTTGCTATACCAATAGTCTTCTTTGTAACTTTGTCTCCTTCACAAGAGTATGTAGGAACTTCTGGTCCCCTGCAGCCCATGAACAAGCTTGAGAGAGCCTGTTCTATCTTACCCCCTCAAACTGAGAAGCTGTATCCTCCTGTGCCACATTTGGGTGTGGCCTTGTATGTGTAGTTTTCCTCCAGGCAATGCCCACTGAAGTATGCTACCTTCCAACAGCCCCATGATGATATTGGCTCCTCCTTGCCTATAAGGTTATTTTTACAACTCCAGCAAAGCTTCTACCCAATGAGGAAAATGATAGGGACATGTGTCTAACATCTTCTCCCTACTTCTTCCCACACTTCACTATGGTGAAAGAGGTGTTTTATTTCACATATTATCTTTGGAAAGCATTTACCCTATTCCCCAGAGTATTAAGTCTCATGCCTCAGACTTAATAACAGAAGAAGGAGCATCCTTGCTACACCATGAAAGAACCTATGATATGAACCTATCAGGCATGGTTCTTGATGTGTGTGTCCATGACGATTAGGAACAAAAGATTATTGGGAAGAAAAGTTATACTATTTTATTGTCCCTCCAAATATCCTTAATGTATTTACAATCCACCCTGCTTTCTAGAGGAAGTGGATCCCAAGAAGGAGGCTTTCTTATTGAGCAGGGGTTGAGTGTAAGGATGCTCCCAGGAGAAGCTGAGAGAGTGAATCTTACTGCCCTGCCCAAAGAAGGGAAGACAAAGACACACAAAATGTGGGTAGTCTCTGGTAGAAAGGGACTGGCATGGTTGAGAAAGCTATGGGAAGGGCTACTCTGGAGAAGAAAGTGTATATCAGATGGCTAGTAGTTGGAGAGGACTTTGGAGACAGATAAGAAATGTTTTAAAAGAAATATTCATGAAGTTTGGCCACATGGTGTGAAATCTAATCTCCTTTTTCCTCTCCCCAACCTCTTGGAAATATAATACTCCTTCATTGAGATCTAATCCTGGAATGTGTGACAGTGGAGCCCTGCTTCAAGGTAGGCATGGAATGAGAAGCAGGGCTGCACATAAGGACCCAATCACATTGTAGCCCTATTTATATCTCTCCTGCATTCTGCACTTCCATGGACTCAGGAAGTCAAAAGAAGAGGTAGTGTGTGTGTGTGTGTGTGTGTGTGTGTGTGTGTGTGTTGCCATTCGCAATGACATGGATGGGACTAGAGTGTATCATGCTAAGTGAAATAAGTCAGTCAGAGAAAGACAAGTACCATATGATTTCACCCATATGGGGAATTTAAGAAACAAAACAGATGAACATAAGGGGTAAAAAAAGAAAAGAGAGAGAGATAAACCATAAAACAGACTCTTAACCATAAAGAACAATCTGATGATTGCTGGAAGGGATTTGGGTGGGGGATGGGTTAAATGAGTGATGGGTATTGAGGAGGGCACTTGTGATGAGCACTAGGAGTTGTATGTGAATGATGAATCTCTAAATTCTACTCCTAAAATTAACATTTCACTATATGTTAACTAACGAATTTAAATAAAAAATTGAAGCAGTAAGTAAACAAACAAACAAATGAATAAGTAAAGTTCTATAGGTTGAAAAAAATTAAATATTTCTTCCCCATGGGGGGCCCCTGGGCAGCTCAGTCGGTTGTGTGTCAAACTGTTGATTTCAGCTCAGATCACGATCTCACACTTTGTGAGATCGAGCCCCACGGCAGGCTTGGCACTCTCAGTGGATTTTCCCTCCCCCTCTCTCTCTCCACCCCTCCCCCACTCACACTGTCTTTCTCTCTCTCTCTCTCTCAAAATAAATAAATAAATAAGCATTTAAATTTTTTCTCTTTACTAATAAGTCAGTTTATAAATATTTATTGAGTACCCACTTTATAGCAGGCAAAGTTCTAGGCACACAGGAGAGAGTGATGAACATAACAGGCATATGGGATGAAATGCAGTTTTGTGAGGAAGACAAACATTAAATAAAGGAATATTAGATAATTTAGTGGATAATTCCATGTGTATGAAGTGCTGCAGCAGAGGAAAAGTGAGGGGGTACTCCTAGAGGGGGTAATTTTTAGACTCAGCATCCTCCAAGGGGTTGGGAGCAGCTCCTCAGAGGAAGGCGTATTTGGCTGAGTTGAGTCCTGAAGGATGAGCAGACATGAATTTGAGAAAAAGAAGAGGAAGAACATTCCAGAAAGAGGACCAATAAGTTCAAATTTTTGGAGGCAACATCTAGGACTGGGAATGGCCAGGATGGGCTGACCTTAGGGAGTGAGGGAGGCAGTGATTGTGGGAAATCGAATAGCTCTGTCCTGGGTTAGAAGATTATAGGGAATGCATTGCAAAGCAGAACACTGCTTTCTGGCCTTGCTGAAAACACCAGGGCTCAGTTTGTGTATCTAGTTAATGTAAATGTAGGGATTGGGTCCTGCCTGTGTTCATAAATTCCTTAGACCATGTTATTGTATGCAATATCTTATCTTGTTTTCCACCATGTTTTCTACATCTGCTCTTTTGTAATCTTGGGAATGCCTTAACTTGTTTTTCTGCATGCTTTCAATACCTTCTTACTGGTACAGAGCCCTCTGATGAACTGCCCGTTGTTCCCCTAAATGTATGCTTAATAAATACATGAGCTTGAGGGCAGCTGGGGGAGCCTTCCCTTAGCCTCCCTCTCACCTCTCTTGACATGTATAGAGTCTTGAGTAATCCTTTCTGCCGCCCTTGGCTTTGCTGGACAAAGCCAAAAGCCAAACCCACAATTGGTGACTCCGATGTGATAGTGATAGCTTCCATATGAAGATTCTCAAGTAGCAGAATCAACACATTCAGGGGAAAAAAAGTGAAACCGTCAGGACTTTAAAAAGAACTCACTCTGGTAAGGGACAGCAGTACCCACTTGGGATAGCTGCCAAAGTGCCTAATTTTCAGTAAGAGTACATCTTTTCTCTCTCTTTTTTTTTACCATGGGCCAACAAATGACAAAAGAACAGCTATTATATTTAAAAACTTTATAGCAGCTTTTAAAGGCAGCTCATTGTACTGTTACAAAAGATCAATTAAGTAAATTGTTACAAACAATACAATACATTGGCCCCTGTTTTCCTGACCATGGTACAGTTGATTTAGATCTATGGGCACAAATAGGAAGAAATTTAAAAAGAAAACATGAAAAGGGAGAGAATGTTCCTGCTTCCATTTTAATGACCTGGACTTTAGTATGTATGGCATTTTGTTCATTACATGTATCTCCAGAGAAGGAACAAATTGAAAAAAGAAAGCCTAACACCCACCTCTCCTACAGCACCTCCTACAAAGGAGGACGACTTCCCTCCACCACCTCATGTCCCTATTCTTCCTGATTGCTTAAAGCCAATACCTATATCAGAGGGACATAAACCATTGGTTATGCAGCAATGGTTACAAGAGGGATATGCTATGGGGGAGTTTCATACATTCCCACTGCTGGACATCAACCTAGGTATGAGTCCTTCTCTTTTATTATCTTTAAGGAATTGAAACGAAGTGTTGCTGAGAATGGTATCCAAAACTCCTTTACTAAGGCATAATTGAAGCAATATGAAATAGATATGAAATGAACCCTTGGGATTGGAAGGCATTAACAAAAACCATACTTTACTCAGCTCATCATGCTGTGTGGACTTTAGAAATCAAGAGGGTTGCACTACACAGGCAATTTGTAATCTAGATTTGGGTATTCCGATAGGAGTAAAAATGCTACAGGCTTTAAGTCTTTTTCATCTGGACTCTGACCCAGTGCGAATTTGGTGAATACTTTCTCTTTTCTTCCTTTACTCTCATTTCAGGAGCTTTTCAAGAAGTATGGTCTTATTGAAACACTTTCATGTTGATTGCTCAGGCTGCACTCCTCTAGCCTGTGGCTACTCTACAGAGGGGAGAAAGTCTGCCTTTTGGCTGGACGTCAGTACTCTGGCTGGAATGGTAATAAGACCCAGAAACTTGATGCCCTCTCATTATTCCTGTCCTTAAACAAAGCTGTCTGTCTTGGGCATGGGGCAGCCACCTAAGTGATTGGCATGGCTGCCAATTTTAAGATTCCCGTGTGAGGTTTCCTCCTCATTGGTCTAATGTGATCCCCTCCATATCCCTGGTCTAGCCACTTCTGGCCACAGGACCTCCACTGGGAGCCGGCTGAAACCAGTACCCAATGGAATTAAAACACAGCTGGGGACCATTTCCTAAGAAGTCGACTGTAAAGACTATATGTGTTGGAATGTTGCTTAGATCATGGTAGATTTCTGTCTTTACTGTTTTCTATCAATGTCCTCTACCAACGACCTAAATTACAAAATTGGGTAATTCCCCCTTGTAAAACTTTTCCAGTGTTTTCCAAGAGCTAAAAACGGTGATTTCTTCTCAATTTTCTCAGCAAGTCCAGAAAGAAGTATTACTTTGCAATGCATTCCCTATAACCTCCTAATTCAGAACATATCTATTTGATTTCCCACAAGAGGTAAGCAATGAGGCTATAGACTTTGCCAGAGCCTGTGTTGATGGAGACAATACTACACAGAAAGTCTGATTGCCTTTCCTCCCAAATGTGTGGCCTTGAGGATGTACTTAACCTCTCTAAGGTTAAGTGTCTGAGTTAATACGTCTGAGTCATAGACTTATTTTGAGTATTAAATGAGATAATCCACAAAAATCACTTAGCTCATAAGTGCTAAGCCTGTCACATAGTAAACACAGGATAAACACTGTGTATGACTTTGTAGGCCACAATGAGGAATTTGGATTATATTTTGCAAGCAATAGGGAACCATCAACGAGGTTTTTTTAAGTTTATTTATTTATTGAGAGAGAGAGAGAGAGCAGGAGTGGAGCATAGAGAGAGGGAGAGAATCTGCGCTGACAGTACAGAGCTTCATGTGGGATTCAATCTCACAAACAGTGAGATCATGACCTGAGCTTAAATCAAGAGTCAGATATTTAATCGACTGAGCCACCCAGGTGCCCTCCCCCTCCATCAGTGAGTTTTCAAAAGGATTCATGATCTCTCTTTTGCCTTTAAAGCATTGTTATGGCAGCAGAGAGAAAAAGGGGCTGGAGGGGAAGATAAGTTATGATGAGTGCAATGGGAAGATTGTGGCAGCTATACAGGAGTTGTCTCACTTAGCATCCAATTCAGCTTCCATCACACATGCTTTCTTGCACTGCAGAAGACCAGGTTATAGTTCTGGAGCAAATAAGATGCCATCAGTTACATACTTCTTGTATGTACATACATCAGAAGGTGCGCTCATCTGGCAAGAATGGCTGTGGTCATTGGCTTTCTCTGAAGCAGCAGTCCAGGGTCAGAAACCAGCAAAATGGTGACAAGAGGCAGCTGGCTCTTGTGATCCGTGAGTGACATCTAAGGTCACCAGTGCCAGTGATGGCTCCATAATTGTCCACCTTCCTGACTGGTAGGGAAGTAGTTTCCTAATGGGTTCATTCTATTGTGTTATTATGAATGCTGTCTCTGGAAGTCTAACCCGGAGTCTTCCAGTCCATCGAGGATTGTGCAAGCTCCTTGTTTTCTACATTAAATACCTTTTTACTTAAAAGCTAAACTGATTTCTACTTCCTGTAACTCACCTCTAATTAATGTAGAGATTATAGATATTGACATAGAGATTATTGCAATACTTCAGACAAGTAACAATAGCTAAAGTAGCACACTGTCATGGGGAAATGCATAGGAGGGGATACATTTGAGAGATACTAAAGAGATTGAATTAATAGAACTCATTTCATTGATTGAAATGAGGTTGGGGAGGACTAACAACTAACTCATAAATTATTGACTTGAGAAATTATGTGGGTGGTGGTGCCATTTCTTAAGGGTACCAAGATTGCAGTGGAGAAGTTTAGGTAGAAAAACTGTGCATTTAATTCTGTACATATTCTGTTTAAGGCATATTTCAAGTATCCACACAGAGATGTGGCAAAGTCTGTTGAATATATACATCTGGAGTTCAGAGGAACGAGCTGGGCTGGATATTTGGATATGCATTGCATGGAGATAGTGATTAAAACTTTGGGACTGCATAATGTTGCCTAGGTATCATGAAGAGTGAAAAAATAAAAAGTTACAGACAGCTTTCTGAGAGATACCATCACTGAATGGGTGTTGAAAGAAAGAGAACCTGGAAAAGGAACCAAAGGAGCAGGTAGACAGGCAGGAGCAATACAAAGAGAGAGAAAAAGAGTGAAGGACAGAAACCAAGTAAGATGGAAACTGAAAGGTGTCCATTAGAGTTAGCAACAAGGAGGTCAGAAGGAAAGTGGCATGGGGAAGAAACCAGATTGGAGTGGGTTGCAAAAAGAGTAGGAGGTGAGGGAATGGAGGAGATACATGTAAACACAGCACCTCAGGGCACTCACCAGCTCATATGCCAGAAAATCTCAAAGTAACAATTAGAGTAGCAGGGGCATCCTTAAAGGGTTTCCTTCTGGCCATATCTTGGGTCCTTCAAAATCTCTAATCTTTCCATAATGTGGACCCTTTATCTTCTATATATGAGGAAGAAATGTAACTATGAAAAAATTATTTAAAAACTCCAACAACTTAATGCTGTAGTTTGGCTATGAAAGAGAAAAGAGAGGGAGGCAGTAGCTGGAAAGGAGATGGGGTTGAGGGAAGGTTTATTTTTTAAGATGGGAGAGGATTGAGCTTGTTTCAGTCCTAATGGAAAGAAGCCAAGCAAAAGAAAAATGATTATTGATTGTGCAAATTTCCTGGGAAGACAGAACAACACGGGGTCCAGAACACAGGAGGAGGCATTGGCCTTGAATAGGAGTAGGGATCATTCAGTTCCAGTAGGATGAAAGGAGAAAAAAGGTTGATGGGCATCTTAGGTGAAGTTCCTTAGAAGCAGACCCCAATATGGGGGTTTCTGGGCAAGTGATTTACTGAAGTTTTCTCAAGAAAAATGTGTAGGGGAGTATGGGGAACAGGATTTTGCAGGGCAAAAGCTAGACAGAGGTATGGGTTCAGAAATCCAACCTCAGCCTGATCCCTCAGGGAGCTCTGGCATGTGAACTGTTTCCACCGAGTTTGTCTTTGAGGGCTGCATCAGTCAGTCATTAGTCTTGGCTACCCTCTTGGAAGTGGAGTGGAGCACATAACCTCCCAGGTATCTCTGGGTGAGACAGCTTCTGCAGTCCAAAGGCAATCTTCCAGAGAAGGGTGAAGGCACAAGCCATTAGTCTGCCAACCTTCCACAGCAGCTGGGGAATGGGTGTGCCTACCTGTAAAGGAGATCTCAGTAGGGCCCCAGAGACAGATGCTATAGTACTAGTTCAGGAACATTTGCATATTTTGTTTTGAGGATAACAGTAAGTGAGGAGGTTGAAACTAGTCAGAGTATGAACTGACTGGGAAAACATAGTAGGCTTTCTGGACAGTTGAGATTTTTGACTGAGTTTTTAGTATTACTAATGAGCCCACTTGTATAATTTTCTCCAGTGGGGCCCAGCAGTCTAGATGCAGCCATGGAGAAAGCAGTAGTCAAATTCATTGGGGGATAGAGTCAAGGTAGGTACTTTAAAAGGACAAAAGATAAGGGAAATTTAGGTACTAGTTATGGTGCTTAGAGTCTAGCTGGCACAGGGAGAAGAGGAGGAGACTGATTGGGGAGGGAGAAAGAAAGTTAGAGTCAATGGTTGGAGGTTTCCATGAGGTTGGAAAGGTTTCCATGAGGTTGGAAAATAAGTCTGGTGGGGGGTTATTCAGTGAACCTACTTAAATGATAAAATTTCATAGATAGAAAGAGCTATTTGGACCTTTGATCTGACAGGGTGGACTATAGGAAAAGGATAGCTGATTTGAGCCAAATATGAGAGTCATTAATGAATGAGACTGGAAATGACTGAGAAATAGAAAGTGTGGCAAACTGATGTGGAGAGCGTTGCAAATGGAAGGCACACGCCTCAGAAGTGGAGAGACTGTACAATGAGACATTCTTTCAAGGCTTCGGGGGACCCTCTAAATCTTGTAGCAGGATTTGGTTACCAAGGCAACCTCCATCATTCAGCTCAGTCTTTATTGTTTCTGAATGAACAGTCTTCTTACACACCAGGCTTCTTCAATAAGCCTTGATCATTTGTGTTTCCATTTCTACTGTTCCCTACAAGTTCTTAAACTCTGTTGTATTTTTTCTCCTTGAGGTATGATAGACTATTTGTTATATTCAGAAGGGAAAGCTATAGGCATAGTGGTCTAATGTGGGCATTTCAGGGGCACCTGGATGGCTCAGTTGGTTAAGTGTCTGACTTTGGTTCAGGTCATAATCTCACAGTTTGTGAGTTTGAGCCCCTCATCATGTTCTGTGATGACAGCTCAGAGCCTGGAGCCTGCTTTGCATTCTGTGTCTCCCTCTCTTTTTGCCCCTCTCCCACTTGTACTCTGTCTCTCTCAAAAATAAATAAAGATTAAAAAAAATTTTAAGATGGGCATTTCAGCATCAGTGGAGCCATGTAGCTACCAAAGTAGCATTGCTTTAGGACACTGTCAGAGAAAACAACATTAATTTTCTTTGGGGGATAATGTTATGCCTGCAGGGGCTCTGGGAATAGGTAACACTGTCTCCTTTCTCTTCACCTTGGGAAGGAGGCAGAATGCTCAGTGATTTCAGGACTGAACAGCTTGTCTTGATTTGATCCCCAGCTCTGGGTTTCTGGTTCCCCAAGTGTGCTTCGTCCTCTGTAAACTATAGTCAATGACACTACTTTCTTAACAAGTTTTTGGTAAGGAAGGGGTGCATTACAGCTCTTAATACAGTTTCTGGCTCATAGAAACAGTCCAACTCCCTTCATAAGTAGTGAGGTGTTATGGAAATTTTGGTTTTTGGAGTCAATGTGGCTTCTCCACCTGTTGGTTATATGGTCTGGACAATTACTTACAACTTAGAACCTTGGTTTCTTCATATATAAAATGGGGGTAAACTCATGGAAGCAAAGAATTGAATGGTGGTTGTCAGGGGCTGTGGGGAGGGAGGAAAGGAGAATTGCTAATCAATGGGTAAAAAATTTCAGTTATACAAGATATATAAGTTCTAAATCTCTACTGCATCTCTACTGGGGGCCTCTGACCTTGTGCCCATAAATAAAAATACTATATTATACCCTTAAAAATATTCTAAAAGAGTAGATCTCATGTTAAGTTCTTATATCACAATCATTCAACTAATCAATAAGTGTTTACATTGTCAATGCAAAAAAATGAGGGTAATAGGAGTTGGTAAGAATTAAATGAGATACTACATACAAGGAAGTGAGTGGTCCAGTACTGTCCATGCTGTTTTTATTTTTGCTCGGAAATGCAGCAATGCTAACATTGCTGAAAAGAACTTGTTAAGTGGATATTTGTTCTAAATCTAAAGCCTTTGACCAAAGCATCTCAAGATTTTTCAACATTGATAATGGACAGAGGAGAAAGAGCTTGTTATTCATATGTTCAGTTTACTAGGAATTGGATGTTTACACAGGGTGGAGTCTCTTATGTTGACTGTGAAAGCCACAAGAGCCCTTACAGTCCATCCAGCTCACCCATTCTTTGTACTTGAGGAACTTTGGCCTCAGAGAATGGTGGGACTGCTTGGACTGCTTTAGCATTGAGCTGGTACCTACACTATGAGAGTCCACAATTTAAAAGTGGACCACAACTACATAAGCCTTGTAAATAAACTACCGCTAACACAACTATGCAAGAAAAAGAGACATTACAGAGAAAATGACATGGATTTCACTAGGTCAGAGATGTCTTTCCACCAAAGGCATTGGCCATTGAATAATTTGGTCGGCAGGAGAGTTTTAGTGTGTTGTCCTAATAGCTCTTTAAGACTGCTCCTCCCACCTGATAGATGTGCTACAGGCATGATAGCTTCTCAGTATGGAGACCCATAGGGGTCTCTGATTCAAGGGGAAGATCTAATTGAATTTTATTCCAGAATAGAAGAATGGAAGACACTTCCTCCAGGGTTATTTCTATTCACATTTTGAATCCTTTATTGACCGGAGTTACATCTCAAAGACAGGAATCACTATAAAAGAAATGTCATATTGAAAAAAAAATCATTTATGGATTCCCTGGCAGGAGATATCCTTTGTGAAGCTTATTATTGTTTTACTTTTCTTCATCCAGAATGCTCTGTGTCACTCAAATCAGTTCACACAAGCTGTATGTCCAAATCACCTACACACCTCGTATTCCATGACCTCAATGTTTTATTCATCAACACCTGCTTCTCTGAGTGTCACTGGCACTTGTTTTGCTCAGTGTAGCTCCCTTTCACCCTTTTACCAAATAATTTCCAATCCTTCATTAATAATTCAATGGGAAAAGGCTGGAGGTGATGTTCTCTGCAGTGTGACAAATATGCCAGTGATTTCATTTGAATTACAGCAATGGAGTGTCTACCTTTGTAATCAATGATTTTTACTCCTTCCTCGGATGATAATAATTTTTTATTATAGTAGTGTTCAACAAACTCGGTAACATTCCCTGGTGATTTTCTATAACAGCAGCCATATGGAACTATAATTTCAAAGTCCCTCTGATCTCATTCAGTTTTATGCTATTGAATTAAATGTCAAAGTTGTCTTTGTACCATCTGCAAGATTTCTTCTATTTTGAATACTCTTAGTTTGCTCTCAGTTATCTGGTGAATCATTCTGTACATCTATCACTAGTATTAAATTTCTAATTTAAAGGAAGCTTTTCAACATAATTTATTTTGCTGCCTCTAGTTTTAATAATATGATAGTAAAATTGATTCCCAAGTGTCAAGGACTATAGAGGTAGATCAACAGGGGAGAAAGCTTGATTTTAAAAAGCATCACACACATCCCTAAGATCCTGACCAATAAAAACATCTATAATATCTTAAAATACATTGATTTATATTTTTCTTAACCTCCTTCAACAGAACATAGTTGAAAGTAATATGCCTAAACAGGTTTAGGATGAAGAGCATTATTGAAGACAGCAACTATTCAAAACAATGCAAATATCTATCTATAAAACATTCATTAAACAAACATAGTAGCCCATGTTATGAATACATAGTCATTACAGAGAATGAAGAGGGCCAAAAGTATTAAAAGAGATAATAATTTTGTTAGTAAAACTTATATTCCACAAAGAAGAAAATAAGAGATGTGTATTTTATACAACAAACAACTGAATAGGGAAATATGGATAATGGATATATTTAGAAATGTAGTGAAGAATTTGATAAGACCATATTAGTATTAGGAGGCTTTGATCAAGATCTTTTGGAATTTGACAGATTAAACAAAACACAAAAAGGGTACAAATAATATGAAATTTATTTATGTTTTCACCTTATTCCATAAGTTTTGGTATGTTATTTTGTTATTATTATTTGTCTCAGAATATTTTCTAATTTCCCTTGTTACTTCTTTTTTTCACTCTTTGATTATTTGAGAATGTGTTGTATTTTCCACATATTTGTGGATTTTTTTATTTAAAAAAATTTTTTACTGTTTATTTTTTAGAGAGAGAGAGACAGAGTGTGAGTGGGGTAGGGGCAGAGAGAGAGGGAGACAAAGAATCTGAAGCAGGCTCCAGGCTCTGAGCTGTCAGCACTTAGCCCGATGCGGGACTCAAACCCATGAATCAAGAGATCATGACCTAAGCTGAAGTCAGATGCTTAACTGACTGAATCACTTAGGTGCCCCTGAATATTTGTGGATTTTTAAGTTTTCTTTTTGCCATTGATTTCTAATTTTATTCCATTGGGATCAGAAAAAACACTTTGTATGATTTTAAACTTCTTGAATGGTAGTGTGGCCTAACAGGTAATCTATTTCAGAGAATATTCCATGTGCATTGGAAAGAATGTATATTCTGCTATTGTTTGGTGGAGTGTTCTGCCTATGTCTGTTATATCCAATTGGTTTATAGTGTTGTACACATTCCTTTACCTTATTGATATTTCTGTCTTGTTTTCCGTCCATTATTGAAATGTGGTATTCAAGTCTCATACTTTTATTGTGTCACTGTCTAGTTCTCTCTTCAATTCTTTCAAAGTTTGCTTTCTATTACAAGAGCTCTGAGGTTTAGTGCATAAATGTTTATAATTGCTATATCTTCTTGGTGAATTGACTCCTTTATCATATAATATCCTACTTTGTCTCATATAACAATTTTTTACTTAAAGTGTATTTTGTCTGATATTAGTATAGCCATTCATACTGTCTTTTGGTTAGTATTTGCCTAGAAAATCTTTTTTCCTGCTTTGATTTTTAGCTTACATGTACTTAGATCTAAAGTGAATCTCCTGCAGGCAGCATATTGTTGGATATTGTGTTTTAATTCCTTCAGCCAGTTTGTGTCTTTTCATTGGTAAGTTTAATCCATTTATATTTAAAGTAATTACTGATAGGGAAGGACTTAAAATTGCCACGTTGTTAATTGTTTTTTATATATATATCTTTTAACTTTTTGTCCCTCCTTTGTTCTCTTACTGCCTTCCTTTGTGTTTTATTTATTTTTTGTAGTGATATGATTTGATTTCCTCCTCATTTCCTCTTGTTTATATTCTGTAGATATTTTCTGTAGATATTTCTGTAGATATATTCTGTAGATATTTTCACTGTGATTATTATTACAATCACATAAAACATCTTAAAGTTGTAACATTCTATTTTAAATTGATAATTTCTATCATGTACAAAAACTCTATCCCCTGTAGTTCCATCCCCCCCGACATCATGTTGTTAATGTCAAAAATTGTGTCTTTATTTTTTGTATACTTATTAACATCAATTTATATTTTTTGCTAGATTTTCACCTCTAATTCTATGGACCAAAATCACAACAGTACAGTTTACTATATTTGTCCATGTATTTACCTTTACTGGAGAACCTTATATTTTCATAGTTTCATGTTGCTTTCTATCTTTTTGTTTCAATCTGAAGGCCTCCCTTTAGCATTTCTTATAGTAAAGATCAGGTCTAGTGGTAATGAACTCTCTCAGCTTTTGCTTTTCTGGAAAAACCTTAATTTCTCGATTTTAAAAGACAGTTTTGCCATATACAGCATCCTTGATTGACAGGGTTTTTTTTTTTTTTCCTTTCAGCACTCTGAATATATTATTCCTTCTTGCCTGTAAGTTTTCTGCTGATAGTCTTACTGAGGTTCCTTTGTACATGCTGAGTCAATTTTGTCTTGCTGCTTTCAAGATTCTCTCTTTGTTGTTGACCTCTGACAATTTGATTATAATGTGACTCATTCAATGGCTTTCTTTGGTTTTATCCTAATTGGAGTTTTTGAGCTTCTTGAATATGGATGAACTTATAAATATGAATGAAAATTTCTTTCCCAACATTTGAGAGTTTTCAGCCATTATTTCTTCAAATAAACTTTCTGCCCTGTACCTTTCTCTCTTTTTCTTCTTCTTCTGAGATTCCCATAATTTACATTTATCAATCTACTATCTAGTATTCTACAAGTCCTTTAGTCTCTCTTCATTCTTTTTTTCTTTTTGCTTCTCTAACTGACTTCCAGTGAGCTATCTTCAAGTTCATTGATTCTTTCTTCTGCATGATCAAGTTTGATATTGAACCTCACTAGAAATTTTTCAGTTTAGTTATTGCAATTTTCAGCTCCATAATTTATTTGGTTCTTCTTGATAGTTTCTCTTTGTCGATATTCTCATTTTGTTAATGCATTGTTTTCCTGATTTCAGTTAGTCTTCTATCAGTGTTCTCTTTTAGCTCAGTGAGCATCTATATGACAGTTAAGCTCTTTGTCAGACAGCTTAGAGATCTGCATTTCTTTAAAGTCTGTTTCTGAAGTTTTATTTTGTTCCTTTGATTGGGCCATGTTTCCCTGTTTCTTTATATGCCTTGTGATTTTTTTCTTGAGATTTGTGCATTTGAATAAACAGCCACCTCTCCCAATTTTTAAGTACTGGCTTTGTGGAGGGGAAGAACTTCAAAACTAATCTGAGTAGAAGTTCTAGAACCTTTCAAACCTTTTCTGATGTCTTGTAACCCTTTATGTATGCCTGCAGAACTGTGCCTGTAATGTTCTGAAATGCTTGCTTTTGTTTTCAGCAGCTTCCAAATTCTGGCACCAGTCCTATCAGTGCTGTAAGTCAGGCAATACAGAAACCAATCCCTCAGGCAGCCCCAGACAACCCAGAAAGTTGGATGCACAGTCCACCCTTTTGTTTCAGACCCTAGGAAAGATCTCTGGTATTGGTATGGGGTGAGTGTTGTGACTTGCTATGCTGGATAGAAGATGGTTATGGTTTTGCAAAATCTCATAAATTTTTATACCTCTTTCTCTGGAATTCTTTCTTGATTTTACACTGGCTTGAGTGCCATAGCTTCTCAACTGTCTCCAGAGTTTTCACAGGGGTATTATGGTCCTATATTGTTGTTAATTTACTGTTTCTGTGGAAGACAGAGGACCAGGAGCTTCCTAGTCTGCCATCATGCTCTAACTAGTGTACACTTAAACAGAAGACTGAGCATCAAGGATAAGAAGCTCTTTATTGTCCAATATTTTGTACTATTTTAAGTAGTTTAAGCTATACTACTTTTTAAAAGTTAAGTAACATTATTGAACAAGTGATATGACAGTGCCTATTATGGGAAAGCAGAGAAGAGAGAGATTATGAGGTGATCTTCTGTTTGAAAAAAAAAAAAAACCTCTAATCAGGAAAAATGAATCTATTCCAGGTATCCAAATAAAGAAAATTTAATATGGAGGACTCATTACCAAGATATAAAGGTACTTGGAAGATATGAGAAAACAAACAGACTTAGTGAGGCAGCCCAGAGATTAGCAACCGTATAGGCTAGAGTTGAACATGGAGGAGACTAGTCACTACCAGAGATGCCACTCCTCAAAGATGTCCTCTGGCGTCTTAATTCCTATTGGATGAATATACCTTGAAGCCATATAGCACAGTTAGTTAGCAAGGGAGACTAGGAAACAGAGTTTGCATGGATTAGTTCCCTACATACAGAGCAGAACAGGCAAAAGGTGGCAATTAATTGGAGAACAAAAGGTAAGTGACACTTGGTAGTCCTCCACAGATATGGGAATCAAACCAAGCTTTAAACAATGGATGAGATTTGGGATAAGTTGAAAGAAAGATATTAGGATGTCAGAGGTAAAAATAATCATGAAGCCTTGAAGGACTGAGGAAGCAACCCCAAATAGAGTACTTGGAGATGAGATTGGTTTAGAAGATTGGATACCCATTGTGTATAGTTTTGAATACTAGGAATTTATGGAGAATCAAGACAAACTAGTGTTTTAAGCAAATTAGCCTGGCATCTGTGCAGAGGACAGATTGAAAGGGTCTTAGACTGGAGTTGAGGATGACTTTTAAAAGCCTACTTGAGCATTTCCTAAATATTCTACACAATTAATGTTGGTTATAGACAGTCTGGACAAGACCAATCTGATTAAATGTCTCTTATTTCTCTTTTACAATGTAGAAACATGGGTGCCTGGGTGGCTCAGTCGGTTAAGCATCAGACTCCTGATTTCAGCTCAGGTCATGATCTCATGGTTCATGGGACTGAGCCTCACATCGGTTCTGCACTGATGAAACTTGCTTGGGATTCTCTCTCTCCCTCTCTCTCTCTCTCTCTCTCTGCCCCTCCCCAACTTTTGCTCACGCTCTTTCTCTCTGTCTCAATATAAACTTAAAATATCAAATAAAATGTGAAAACAGAAGAAACTTCATGCTAAGAGAGCATTAAGAAACTATATCTTCTTTCTTTTTTCTAAAGTAATTTTCCCTTTGATGAGGCACAAGAATATAGGCTATGCTATGAGTTCTTTACCAAAAAAGGAAAATTTGGAGGGCACATTCTGAGCAATAATGGTCAAAATATTTCTCTTGAACCATTAAGATAATTGAGGCTGAGATGAGTGTTTCCCTAAATTATTTATATAATATCCCCAGTTCTCCACTTTATTTTTTAGACACAGTTTTAGGCTCTATGTTCAATGTCCCACTGGGTTCTTTCCTGAGGTCATCTTTGCTTTGTCTGCCCCACATCCTCTCTTCTTCTGAAGATACTACCATTTTTCTTTGGGTGATAACTGCTGCTGATCCCAGTTCTCTGCTTCCATAAACCATGGCCAATTAGAATAGTTTATTAGGATATTTTTTAATTAAAGCTGGGGTAAAGATGTGGCTTGTCAATGTGAAATGAGACTCAATTTCAACTGTGTTGTTTACTATGAGTCAGAGAGAATAAAACCAACACAGAGAAATAAGCAGTGTGGGAAAAAAACTCACAAGCCTTGAGCCTGGCTGATCTTTGCTCTTACCACAGTTATGTGAGCCTTTTTAACCAAGCTAATTGAAACTGGGTTTCTGTCACTTGCAATAGGAAGAAACTTGTCATAATCAACCTTTCAAGTGCATACAAACTTTTCTGGGAAATCAAAGTCTCAAAGAGGTCAACGACCCGTAGCAGATAAGGAATCTTTATTCTAGGCTCTCTAGTAAAGAATTTGTCTTCTGTATCCTACGTTTGTGGTCCTTGATTTCTTCACCAAGATATCAGCCTTACTTACCCTTGGTGTGCCTCAAAGCCAGAGATCATCGCTTTTGGTAGACCTGGGAAAATTTTCTGGGAAAGCTATCTTCCTGGAAGAAAGGACTATGGAGGATGTGAAGAGTTCCTTGTTGGCTGGTAATGAGAGGTACATGGATTGCATGAGAGGCACCCTATCAGAGTATGGATTCTAGAACCATTCTATTTGGATTTGAATCCCAGCTTTTCCTCAAGCTGACTCTATAACCTTAGGCAAATTACTTACTTTTTCTGTGTTTTAGTTCTCTTATCCATAAAATGAGGAAGGATATAGCCACCAGACACTCCATACTACTATCTTATCATCCTAAGAAAAAACAGAAAGTCCAAGGCTCTTTCCCAATAATTCCAGTAGAAGTCTCAGAAATGAGTCTGATGAGCCAGACTTGGGTAATATGCCCCATTATGTACCAGTCAGAGGGATGAAAAACCCTTATTGGTTAACCCTGTGTCATATGACTATCTAAGAAATTTGAGAAGGAGGGTAATAAAAAGCCATGCAATCGGAGAGTGGAATAGCGATGGTCCGTTAAAGGAAATCAGATTTCCTTGAGTGGCATAAAGGGAAATGGACTGCAAGTCTTCTGAGGGCAGAGATCACACCTTATGCCTTTCTGAGCACAGTCTCAGTCACTGTGAGTATGTTGCATGTGTTCAATAAATAATTTCTCCTTTACCCTGACTATTATCAAGTATGACTCATATTGAAAACTCCTGGACTCTTAATGCTATGATTCCATCTTGTTTTTTAGGACGGAAGGTCTGGGGCAATACTTGTGGCCAGAAATATAGCATAAACATTTTAAAACCTTTCTCTGATTTTGTTCAAATTTGTGAATGGTGTTCAACAGCCTCAGACTGAGCAGCAAACCTCAAAAGTGTCTCTGAAGACTCTCAAGTGGGGCCAATGGTCTTTTAAATACACTGACCAAGCTCAGTGATGTTACTTTAAATAGGCCTTCATGTGGACGCTGTGCAGGGTCTGTGATCTCCCTTGAGAGGCCAGTGAGCAGTTTCTCTAGGAATCCCTGTGGGGACACTGCTGTGGCATATTTATGGCCCTGATCAGCCCAAGATGGAGGCCTCCCAGGACACAGTAAGTTTTGCTTTTTAGCTAATATGCTATGAAGAGGAAGTTTTGCCTGCCTGTAAGTCTGCTCAACACAAATGCAGAGACAATTCTTTACAGGCAAGGATAATCTGACCAATATAAAACACAGATGGAGACTGCCTGGTTAAATGTCACAAAACAAAGGAAGTAGGATGATAACAAGAATGAGGAGAAAACCTCTTGTCTTCTTGCCAATAGCTTTGAGACTGTTCTAACTAGGGAGTAGTACTGGGTGGGCTCAGGGAAGGGAGATTAGGTGACCAGATGTCTTGATTCCGCCATGAGGTGTGAATTTGGGGCAATGGGCCATTAGAAGATTTTGATCTTTAGATTCTTTTATTTTTTCAAGTACAATAATTCATTGGGAAGAATCACTTTTAAGACCCTAACTGTAATCTTTAGTTGTAAAGAGAGACAGAGAGAATATTTCTGCATATGTGCCAGGGATGCAGATGATAACTTCATTATCTCTTATTGCTAGTAAGAAAGGATGATGTAGAGAACGGGGTACATCCTAGGAAAAGCTTGTCATAGTTAGTGGGAGGGAGAAAACATTGCATAAATGTCTCTGAAATACATGGACATCTGATGGAGAAAGAAGAAGTGAAAGGCATGCTAGTGGATACCATCTGCCATATCTGCCTAGCACCACTAGCACTTTCTGTTGGGAACTCTTTCAGTGCCTCCTTTTACCCATGGGTTCTGTCATGATCTTATGTGCCCCCCCCCCCCAGTGATAGTTGATTGGTCAGAGGTGGGCACCTGACCTAAGCAGGGCCAATCATCCTGGCCATGGCTGATTAGTCCAATAATTGGTCTCTGATCTTCTTGATTCAATAAGCCTCTTTCCTAGGAATTTATATTGGAAACACAGAGGTTGTCAATCCTATGTGTCTCTAGTAGCTGTAGTTAACATGGGATCATCTTCTCTGACATGTAGAGAAAGCCGTTCTGCAGGGAGGGGTTGATGGAGCTGATGTACAGAAGGAACCAGGGATGCTGGAGTTTGGTGCCATTTGAAGTCTGCACTCCATCTGCTCTTGAGGCCCATGCCTACCTTTCTGTGACCGACTGTCCAACACTTTCTTGGACTCTTTTGAGCTTATAAATTTCTTTTATTGCTTTAGCAGTTTCCAGTGGCTTCTGTTACTTATGGCTAAAAGAGCTCTAATAGCATAGGCACTTAAAATGGTCTCAAGAAGACAGAAGGTAGAAGGGTGGTTGCCAGGGGTTGGGGAAGGCAGAATAGGTAGTTTCTCAATGTGCATAGTTTCACTTTTGCAAGATGAAAAGAATTATGGAGATTGGTTTCACAACATTATTAGTGTACTTAACACTACTAAACTCTACACTTAAAAACTTTAGAAAAGTAAATTTGTTTATGTATATCTTACCACAATTTTTAAAAATAGTCTTGAGAAGTACAAAACAAAAACAACTCCCGAAAATCTCAGAGTCAAGGGTCAGTCCTGCTGTGGATTCAGACCACCAATTATTTTCTTGATATCAGCTTTGCAACTGAGCATGAAACTCTTTTAACCCCAGGCTGATTCTTCCCTGGCCCTTCCAGATCCCATCACTGGCCACTCCTGCTTTGTGTGACCTTAATTTAATAACATGGAGTCTATTAGGCCAAGTAATCCAGAAAATACATTGGCATCCTCTAAACCAAGCTTATTCAATTTCTTCCAAAGCCTTGTAGAAATGATGTGGGACTCTCAGCCTTCCTGCCACCCTCCATCAGCAGATAACTCAGAGCAGCCTGAGCAGATGCACAAGTGGGAGAGGGAGGTCTTCTGTCAAGTGTGAATCTCAAGAAGAGGAAGAGAAAAAGTCTTTGATCACAGCTCGATCTTAAAATCCCTTTGTGTGGCTGAAATTGGGGGACGTGGCTTCTAATGGACACAGTGTGGTCCCCAATCCATGCAACACACTCTTTCCTGGCCACAGCCTCCTGAACAAGTAAGCTGAAGGAGGATGATAAGGGAGATGGGGCTGCACATTTACCTGCTTTGGGGAGCTTTTCATCAAGGGCTCAGGCAGAGGCAAAGGAATCAACAAAGACAGGATTTCAATAATAAAAACTCAAGAGCCTATTTCTCTTTGCCATGTAGAAAAAACCTATCAAGCACAAATGCATAGCTTTGTCCTTCAGATCCCCAAATATTTTGTATTTGTGTGTCTAATGTTCTTATCCACAAACTGAGAAATCCCTTTCTTTTCAAAATATGCTATTAAAATATAAAAATCTTCAAAACCCATTTAAAGGGAATTGACTTGTTGAGATGAAAATCCCCCCAAAGAGGTGAAAATAGAAAAAAGAATATGTAAAATATTGTGGAGAAGGTGATTTTGAGCTTTGAAAGGTGCAAAAGAAGCAAAGGCAGGGGAGTAATAGACCTGCCTATGGAAACACATTTATTTTTCAGAGTTAAAAGTGCAAAGTGAAATTTCATGAAATCTTTTGGTTTTAAATAGGTGCATGTGTGTATCCGTGAGAATGTCCTGACAAACTAGCTGTGCTGCTTGTGCAGTGCATTAACATTCTGGATGGCAGCAAAATGATTTGATTTTACCAAATATGAGAAGCTATTAATAAAAGCAGAATTGAAATAAATCACCATCGTGCGGATGCTGGCTGCTGGACTTTGAGGGAAGGCAAGATTCGTGAGACTATACAGCATGAAAAACAATTAAAGTGTTCTCACTGGGTGCTGTAGTAAAACCACCAGCTCTCTCTGCTGGAAGGAACTGCCCCGCTGATGTCAACTTGCTGAGCATTCATCTCAGGGCTGTACAGGTCTGGATGAACACTTACCCTGGTCTTGCGTTCCTTTCTTTTTCTTTCTTTTTTTCTATTTCAAAGAAAATGTATGTATCCTGGATTTCATCTGTAAGCACTTCTAGGAAAATGTGATTCACCTTTTCAAGAGGGCCAATTGCTCTGGAAGAAGTTTTTTAAGGCTTGGAAAAATATGTTAGAAATATATATTCTGTCTTTTACAAAATCCTTAGAAATGGACTTGGACATTTATGAAATAGATGAAGTATGTCTTATTCATGAGCCCATAAGTCCCTTTGGCATTGCCTTCCTATGACCACCTTGGTGTTTTCCTAAAGCCCATCCTGGCACCCTTTGACTTCTTGATGTTCCCCAAACATGCATCCATTCCTCAGATCCTTGTCTTTTCTAGGGAATAACTGATGACATGGTTTAGTCACCAGACTATGAACCCTACAGGGTTAACTTTCAAGAAAAGAAATCTGTAATTTAACTAACGCATACATTTTTTTAATGTTTATTTACTTTTGAGAGAGAGAGAGAGAAGGACAGAGAGAGAGGGAGACAGAGAACCCTAAGAAGGCTCCAGGCTCTGAACTCTCAGCACAGAGCCTGATGCTAGGCTTGAACCCATGAATGGCAAGATCATGACCCGAGCCGAAGTAGAATGCTCAAATAACTAAGCCACCCAGGTGCCCCTAGTTAGAGCATACATTTTTAAGAAGGCTTTTTGGTCCAGTTGTTCATATTGGAGGGTATTTAAAACACAGCAGGCATCCAGTGAGATAGAGATATTGGGGGGCTGTTCATATCAAGGCACTCTTTTTGACCTTTGTCTGGAACAAGGTTTAAATCTTGATATTTGATAAATTTCCTTCTTTCCAGACAATGCCAGTTCACTTTCTGCTCATGGGTTTGCTGAAAACAAAATTAAGTGCCCGGTATTTAAACAAAGCAAGCATTATTACCTCTAACCAAAACGATAGTACTGTAGCAGGGACACTGTGCCCATCAACTGAGATGGCTTTCAACACGTGGGGTTTCACAGCCATATTCCCATTTTACATCTCTAGACTTTCGTGGCACTAGCCTACCAGAACAAAGCTGAGAAAAAGGAGTTCAGAACCTCTTGTTTGGATGCTGAGATGACATACATATCTGTATCACTGGCCCTGACAGTTATCTTTTTAAAGGGTATGAGTTTATATGAAAAACCATAAAACTGTCATTCAAAATGACCCCTGATCATTGGTCAGGTGAAGTGTGTGCTATGATGGCTCTTGCAATCATTATTTCCAAGAAGAGGCTGATGGAGTTAGCTCTTGTCTGGCCTTCAGGTAGCTGGGAAGTTCTGATAGTGGCAACTGACATTGCTATATTACTTGATTGAACAAAAAGATGTGGAGGAGAGCAGAGTGTTAATTTAACAACAATAACAACAAAACCAAAAATTCAGGGAATTCCATAACTGCTATATTTGTTGAGGTAATTCCCAATATTTCTCTGGACCAAGATGCAGGTCTATCCTTTTTTTTTTTCTTTTAGTTATACAGACAGAATGAATGCAGGTGTCAATTTAGGCACTTGAGAGGAGCACATGCTAGGCTCATGTGTGTGTGCACACTTATATATGAGTCTTAAGCCTTTGAAACAGACTTCATGACCACAAGAAGCACACAATGCCATCAAGTGTGTTTGTCTGTGCATGATTGTGTGTGTGCACATATGTGAGTGTGTGTACTTGATGCTATATGCTGGCAAGACTATAAAAACTTGAAGAAAAGCATATTGAAGGAAGCATGGAAATGCCCTGTTCCCCAGCAATGCTGCACCACCTGCTGTTCCCAGAAAGGCTCCAAGGCATCATGCTGTTCCATACACTTCTATTTTTGCAATCATCTTCATGAGCTAGAATGTCCTCTCCTATTCGCCATTCAAAGTTCAGCTTAATCATCTCTCAAAACCTTCCTGGACTGTAAGAAGGCAATTAACTATTGCCTCTTTAACTTAACTTAACTTAACTGGTGCCCACTGAACCTTGCAGCCTCCTCTCATTGGAGAACATCAAGCTTGATGTTGTTGTTTTTTTTTTTAATATAATTTATTGTCAAGTTAGCTAATGTATAGTGTATACAGTGTGCTCTTTGTTTTGGGAGTAGACTCCCATGATTCATCACTTACATATGACACCAAGTGCTCATCCCAACAAGTGCCCTCCTCAATGCCCATCACCTATTATTCCCCTCTCCCCCACCCTCCCATCAACCCTCAGTTTGTTCTCTGCATTAAGAGTCTCTTATGGTTTGCCTCCCTCTGTTTGAAACTATTTTTCCCCTTCTCTTCCTCCATGGTCTTCTGTTAAGTTTCTCAAATTCCACATGTGAATGAAAACATATCATATCCCTATTTCTCTGACTTATTTCACTTAGCATAATACCCTCCAGTTCCATCCACACGTTGCAAATGGCAGGATTTCATTCTTTCTCATTGCCAAGTAGTATTCTATTGTGTATATAAACAACATCTTCTTTATCCATTCGTCAGTTGATGGACATTTGGGCTCTTTCCATAATTTGGCTCTTGTTGAAAGTGCTGCGATAAACATTGGGGTACATGTGCCCCTATGCATTAGCATTCCTGTATCCTTTGGATAAATTCCTACAGTGCTATTGCTCAGTTGTAGGGTAGTTCTATTTTTAATTTTTTGAGGAACCTCCACACTGTTTTCCAGGTGGCTGCACCAGTTTTTATTCCCACCAACAGTGCAAGAGGGTTCCTGTTTCTCCACATCCTTGCCAACATCTCTTGTTTCCTGAGTTGTTAATTTTAGCCACTCCAACCGGTGTGAGGTGGTATCTCAGTGTGGTTTTGATTTGTATTTCCCTGATGATGAGTGATGTTGAGCATCTTTTCACGTGTCTATTGGCCATCTGGATGTCTTCTTTGGAAAAGTGTCTATTCATATCTTCTACTGAAAAACTCCACCAAACAGCTACTAGAACTGACACATGAGTTCAACAAACTTGCAGGATACAAAATCAATGTACAGAAATGTGTTGCATTTCTATACACCAATAATGAAGCAACAGAAAGAAAAATCAAGAAATAGATCCCATTTACAATTGCACCAATAACCATAAAATACCTAGGAATAAACCTAACTAAAAATGTAGAAGATCTGTATGCTGAAAACTATGGAAAACTTATGAAGGAAATTGAAGAGGACACAAAGAAATGGAAAAACATTCCATGCTCATGGATTGGAAAAATAAATATTGTTAAAGTGTCAAAGCAGTCTACACATTCAATGCAATCACAATTAAAATTGCACCAGCATTCTTCTTAAAGCTAGAACAAACAATCTTAAAATTTGTATAGAATCACAAAAGACCCCGAATAGCCAAATTAATATTGAAAAAGAAAACCAAAGTGGAAGATGTCACAATCCGGGACTTTAGCCTCTATTACAAAGCTGTAGTTATCAAAACAGTATGGTACTGGCACAAAACAGACACAGAGACCAATGGAATAGAATAGAGAACCCAGAATTGGACCCACAAATGTGTGGCCAACTAATTTTTGACAAAGAGGAAAAGATTATCCAGTGGAAAAAAAGACAGTCTTTTTAGCAAATGGTGCTGGGAGAACTGGACAGCAACATGCAGAAGAATGAAACTGGACCACTTTCTTACACCATACACAAAAATAAATTCAAAATGGATGAAAGACCTAAATGTGATAAGGGAAGCATCAAAACCCTAGAGAAGAAAACAGGCAATGACCTCTTTGACCTCAGCCGCAGCAACTTCTTACTTGACAAGTCTCCAAAGGTAAGGGAAATAAAAGCAAAAATGAAGTATTGGGACCTCATCAAAATAAAAAACTTCTGCACTGCAAAGGAAACCATCAACAAAACTAAAAGGCAACCGACAGAATGGGAGAAGATATTTGCAAATGACATATTGGTTAAATGGTTAGTATCCAAAATCTATGAAGAACTTACCAAGTTCAACACCTGAAAAACAAGTAATCCAGTGAATAAATGGGCAGAAGCTTGATGTTTTGGTTATCAGTATTCATTTACATGATTCTCTCCCCCACTGGCTCAGTTAGAGCAGGGATTATATCAGACAAGAGATTCTCCTATGGCCACAAGTCTGCATTGTGCAGAGCATGAAGGTACTCATCTGTGAGGAAAACACTAACACTGAGTGGCTACTGACTGAGGCAGCATCTGTGGGGCACCATTTGTGTGCACTGAGTGACTGACTATAATATGATGACAGAAGTGACCAGGATCATTTTAGCATCTTATAAAAACTTCTAAGGATTTCACAACAAGATCTCAAACCAAAGGAGAGAATCAATTTGTTTCAGATTTTGTTTGAAGAACATTTTGATGTTACAGAGAATTTTAGAAAATTAAAATATTCCTTTCCAGGTAAAATTGATGTTCTTGATGTCATTTGTGTATGAGATAGAAAGTTTTAATTTTGTATGCCATTTTAGGATTTGCCATTTGTTCATTTACTCATTTGGTTAATGTTTATCTGGCATTTAACTCTAAAATTACCTCATGCACCTAAACATGACATACAAAATTTTATTCAGTGTTGTAATGTGGGATTTAGAAATTTTGTAAATAAAGTCACTGTATTATCCATCTATGGTAGCTACCTCCTTCCTCAACTTAATCTCTCTTCCAAGAAGCCCAGAAATCCTGCTCATGGGGTTTATAAGAATCTTACCTGCTCCTTCTGTGAACACCTGTTTCTGCATGCAATGGGGACAAAAAAAAAGGGGGTCCTAACAAAGGGTGGAAAATCAGACGATATTTATTGAGCATTTACTACATGCATGACACAAAGAAGATCCAAGGAGAAAACAAAGTACTGTCCTCCATCAACCTTACTCAAGTCCTACATGTGGGGAATAATTGCAGGCAATGGAAGATAGGTCATTCCTTCAACAAGCATCCCCTAAGTCCCTTGTATAGGACCAGTGCTATGGGAATGCATGTATAAAGATTCAGTCCCTGTACTCAAGGGGCTCATGGTCAAGGTCTATATACACATAACATACAATAACAAGGTGGGCTAAGCTTTAGCTGTGGAGATTTGTGATTGCTCAATGAAGCAGATAATGAACCCACTGGAGGCCAAGGCAGCCTTTCAGAGAGGAAAGCATAGGAGAGGTGAGTTCACTGGGGAATTAACTGCTATTGAAACATTTTCATGAGATATTCCAATTCTGTTGAGGTCCGATATAAAAATACTACTAACAGTGAGGTTGAAGGAAAGAGAAGAGTTTCAAGCTTTGTCAAGCCCCCATTTGTTGAGATGCATCTTAAGCCAAAATAGCTTTTTAAAAACATTTTTTAATGTTTATTTATTTTTGAGAGAGAGAGACAGAGACAGAGCACGAGTGGGGGAGGGGCAGAGAGAGAGGGAGACACAGAATCCGAAAAAGGCTCCAGGCTCTGAGCTTTCAGCACAGAGCCCAATGTAGGGCTAAAACTCATGAACCAGGGGATCGTGACGTGAGCTGAAGTCATATGCTTAACCAAATGAGCCCACACACACATATATACATACATATACACACATACATACATACATACATATACATACATATATACATACATATATATAATACACACACACATACATACATAAAGATTTTTCTTGGTCACTTTATTTCCCATTTATTTATTTATTTGTTCAACAAACTTTATGGAGTTCCCAGGTGCCTGACATGATTCTAAGGACTGAGGATGCAGTGGTGCGCAAAATAAAGTCCCTGCCTTCAAGGAGCTTTTATTCTGGTGGGGAGGCAAATAAGAAATATTATATCAGTTTTTGACAAGTCCCATGAAGGATGAAGGTATAAAGTCACTGGGAGAAGTCTCTTAACACGTTCTAGTCAGGGAAGTTGCTCTTAAAAGGTAACATTTAAACTAAGACTCGAAAGATAAAAACAGAGCCATATGAAGAGTTGATGGGTAGAGAGGAGGATATTTTAGGCTAATGGAGTTGGGAACTATCCATTAAACAACTGTGGCTTCAGGCCTTGATCCACTTATAGCCCCTTGTAATAGGACATAACCATCAGTCAGGACAGACTGGGTTTTTTTTACAATAGTAAGCAACTCCCAATGTATATTGACATAGGCTTACATGGCAGTCATGGCACATGTCCATGGAAGATTGGAGGGGAGGGAAATCTGCTTCATAGGTCCTCATCCTGGGACCCAGGCTGATGGAGCAGCCTGCATCTTAATGCTGGTTCTTGTGGTAGAGAGAAAGAAAGGAAGAGAGAATAAGATCAATCACACACTGGCTCTTACAGCGTTTACCTGGAAGAGACCATACACATTTTATTGAACAAGTGGTGTCACATATGCACACCTAACTCCAAGGGGGTAGTGCAGTGCAATACTATATTGTATCAGAAGAATGAGAAATGTCTAGTAAACAGGACTAATGACTACCTTATATGGGAAAGGTAATGAATTTACATTTCTCCCTTATCTGGTACATGAACTCAAAAATTTAAGCTGTGGAGGTTTGTCACTGAGCCTCAAGAAGTTTGATCATAGTCTATGCAAGCTCTCTGAACAAAGGAGCCAAGGCTAGCTTCTGTTGCTAACACTCTTGTCTTAGTTTATTCAGGCTGCCATAACAAAATATAATACCCTAGGTGGGTTAAACAACAGAAACTTATTTCTCTCAGTCTAGAGGCTGGGAAGTTCAGGATTCTGTTTGTAGATGGCTGCTTTCTGTGTGCTCACATGACCTTTCCTCAGTGAATGCTTATGGAGAGAGAAAGAGCTCTTGTCTCTTCCTCTTCTTGAAAGAGGTACTAATAACATCATGAAAGCACCACCCTCATGACCTCATCTAAACCTAATGACCTTCCAAAAGACCCACCTCTAAATACCCATCATGTTGGGGGGCAGGATGTTGTCAAACATTTAGTCAATCATAGTTCCCTCCTGTCATGTGGTCTTTCAAAGCCAGCTTTATTTCTGAACACTCATTCCGCTGAAATGAAGGATACTATAGACAATAAAATCACAACGATTCTGCAGGGAAACAAATGTGTCTTAATTTCCATTACCTTGGGACCCTAGGAGCCACAGTGGGAGATAGGTCCTAGAAGCCAAGGTAATCATGAGATTGTGGGGGAATCTGGAGAAACAAGGGATCAATAAAGGATGAAGTAAATATACACTGAAGGATGGCTTGGCCTGAACCTAGAGGAAGTGCCTGTGTATAAGAGGAAAAACTTGGCTTCACAGCTACTGCCCTCCCTCAGGAACAGAAACCCCAGCAAGAGATGCTCTAGTCTCCAGAATCTTAGTTCCTTGAAGCTCATGTTCCAAATTCTCAGAGAGCCACCCAGAAAAGTTCTTGGCTCTTATGTGCCTGGGCTGGGGCCACAAGAAATCAGAAGGTAGTAGAGAAGCTAAGGCTTTGGTTTTTAATGACAGTGGGAAAATGCCAGGAGAAGGATGGGCAGAGAGGAGAAGCTAAAAGATTTGAAGCATTTCTGATGAAAGAGCTCAAGTGAGGTGAACATAAAAAGAGGAAGATGAGAGACCCAGAAAGCAAAGCAGTACAAGTGCAGGTGGGGGAGAGTATCAGAAGAGCTGGGTGTCCTCTCAGTGCAAAGGGGGAATGCATAGCAGAGACCAGCTAGGCACTGCTGCCCCTGGATGACCAGTCTTTTTGGGGAGAGATTGGTTCATATCTACACCTTATAAACCTGGGGAGTCAGAGTGGGCAGAAGCAGTGGATGCAGGATTTGGTTGCTGGGTGTCTGGTCACCATGTCTATGTATATACCAGAAAGCAAGGGTTAAGGATAGATGCTATTTTTGCCAGTCATGCATCCATCCCTTCTTCTGCTGCTCACAGCAGCCTGATTTTCAACTGGGATCTCTCCTTATGAACATGTCACTTCTTTCCACCTTTACATCGTGACAGAGTTGGATATATGACCCAGGTTTGATTCATGTGAACATAGCATCAACCAAATGATTGGTTTGGGGGTTGACATGTGACCAATCACATCAAAAATGTCAACTCTAAGACTTGGTTGAAATGATGGGAGATAGACTAAGCTGGCAGGATATCAGTTTGAAGCTGTCAACAGCCATCCTTGCCACCACCTGGGGAGAATCTGAGAAGCAGCCAATGGAGGGGGGCGGCTGGGCTGAGGGACTGAGCACCTGCTGGATTCACTGTGCTTGCAGTTTGTGCATCCTCAGGCATCTTTGTAATTTGACCATCTAAAATTCTTTTGTTCCTTAAGACTGCCTGAATGGATTTCTGTCACCAAAAGGGCCCAACTCTGGTTCCCACCTCTTCTGGCAGCAAATTCACTTTCTGCCCAGCTTTCTATGAGCATACTAATTTGGCTTCTTCCCATGGCTACCACCCAAATTCAGAGTCCTAATGTGTGGTTTGAATCCTAGCTTTGCTATTTACTAAGTGTGAGAACTTGAGTAAGTTTCTCAAACTCACTGTGCTTATTTCCTCATCTGTAAAATGGAGATAACAATACTATTTATTTCATCAGGTTGTTGGGAAAATTAAATGAGTCGATAGATGTCAATTGCTTCTAACGGTGCCTAACACATAGGAAGGTCTTAATAAGTATCAGGGAGCTTGTCCCATCACATACCTCATAAGCTGACCCAAGAAGAAATGCAAAACAGTTGCCATTGACAAATTATTTCCTTGCTGAGCATGCTGTTAGAACACTGGGCTGACACAAATTTGGCTTTCTTCCCACACCTCCTGTTACCTTGAAAGCATGCAAAGGACAGAGTGTTGATATGTGGCCTGATCTCAGGGTGCAACTAGCCATGGCCCAGGAGGGGAGTGGAGTAACCCTGCCTTATTGGCAGCAGGAAAGATGTGGGCTCTGAAGGGGCTCAGTAGTCTGCAGGGTGGAGCTGTCAATCAGTGAGAAGGGTTTTCTGTAGCGGGGCATTGAATAGCTTCCAATAGAACAAAGCAGTGATCCCTTCATCCTTTGAAACCACATTGACGGGTTTAGAACCATGTTTAAAAGTTTATTTGTGGGTCTGTTGCCCGCATAGTAATTGAATTATGCACCCTTGAGAATTCACTCTCAACTACAATTTCCTCCTCTTCATCTTATTTTCTGAAGTCTTAAATTGTCCTTATATAGAAAGGCAAAAGGTGAACCTGGCAAGGAGAATAAGCTAAGAAACCCTGATATCTCTAATACTCCACTTGTTGGGACCATTTCTGAAGTGGTGATGCCATTTGCCTTTGGCATGTGGCAGAGTAGCCCTCCAAGTGCCCAGGATTCATTTTCAATTCCCCCCATGTCAGAGCACACACAGTCCTTTCTTCATGGACCCTCCATTCTGCTTGTTACCATAGAAACTGCTGCCTGTGTCAGAGCACCTCTGAGAGGGTAGGAAGGAGACAGGAGCTGCTGCCATAGCAACATGCATTTCCACAGCAGCAGCCCACACTTGGTGCCATCTTGATTCCAAAGACAGAGAAATCATCGTATGGGATACCTGCATAGTTTTTCTATTCTGGGAAGTGGGAACTCAAATAACTGATCCTTATCAGCAATTCAGGCAGCTCTGCCTGGAATGGAAGAATCAGAAGTTTACTTCAAAGTTCTAAGATGACCACATGGGTCAGAACCTATTTGAAGCCATAGTACTAATGAGGCCACTTGTCACTGTTGAAAAGGCTAAAGGATTAATCCTGATGTTTCTACCAACATTATGCTTAAATGACTGATATACACAGCATCATGACTAAGAGTGTAAATTTAGGGGCCAGACTCCCTGGAATCAAATGCTGTCTTTGTCACTTATTGGCTCTGTGACTTTGGGTAAGTCATCTTGTCTGGACCTCAATTTTCTTATCTGTAAAATGACAATAATAGTCCCTACTTCACAGGGTTGCTATGAGAACTAAGTCACTGAATTATGAAAAGCTCTGAAGTCCAACAGACAATAATTCTCCAATACACCTTAACTGTTATGATTACTAATAATTATGAGATAGCGCTTATAAGTTCTTACATGGTGCCAAGCATAGTGCTAAGCACTTTATTTGCAGTATGGCCTTCAATCCATACAGTAACCCCGCGACGAGGCATTCTTGTTATCCTGTATTAGAATACAGACAAGGAGCTGAGGTCTAAAGAGGCTAGGTTCTACCAACACTATTTCTCTAGAGCATTCATTCCCAACATGGCAAAATTACCCTCAAGGGGCACAGAGATCCAGACAGCATGTGTAAATAGATGCTCAGTGTATCTATGGTATATGTTGGGGAGAGTGGAAGACAAGTAGGGAAAAATGTCTAAAAAAGCTCTTTTGGGATGTGCTAATAAAAATAGGATTAAGAAGGCAAAAGTCAGATGGGAAGATTTGGGAATCTATGCTGCAGGCAAATCTGACCCCAGCCCACACTGTGCACAGGTAATCAAGGTCTTTTTCCCCACTTCAGTATCAAGAACTCTCAACAAAACCACACCTTCCACAGTGACCTTGGAAAATATGAGCCCAGCATCCAAGAAATTACTTTGAACTTGTTAGAAGGCCCTGCATAAACCCATAGGACTGGTATGATTCTTGACGCTGATGGTGAAGCCTGTGATTCCTTAGGAATCAAACAACCTGTGAAAGGACAGCCAGCAAAGGCCTTGGGGTTGGGACAAGCAGATTCCTTCCCCAGCTCTCCCCGGGAAGTTGGCAGCCAGTTGCAGGTGGGTGAACTTAGGCCCTGGCTAGCCCTCCAATGTCGGGGAAAAAGCTGAAAGACTATATCCTCATGGAAACACTTCCCAAAGGACTGGAAGCTTTTCCATCGCTGCCACTTAAGCAGCTAACCTCTGGGCATTGAGCTTCTAACCGGAAGGAATGGTACCCAGAAGGCTGGCAGGCTGCAGCAGCCACAGGGCAGTGAAATGGGAGATTCTTTGGAGCCCATGAAGATGGTCCCGGAACACCTATCCATCTCCATCCACCCCCAGAGATGTGAACAAAACCACTTAGCAAAAGTAAAAATCAACCTGGAACTTTCTTATGATTTTATGATTTGCTGAGCAACTTCATATCCATCAGAGCCATGAGAAACCATTGCTGTTAATATTATTATAATCAGGAAAGATAGGGAAGAGAGAGGGCAGGACTTCAACTCAAGACATCCAGCATTTTTCCAGAGGGACTCCATAGACCAAAGACTTTCAAACTGGTTTTGGTTGTGATATAACTTTGGACATACACTTCACATGGCAAACAGGTACAAGTACACCTGTGCACATCAAACTAAAATAAAAATCTCATGAAATAATACTTGTCCATAATGTGAATGATACACTTTGATATTCCTTGGTGTGACTTAGTGCGGTCTATTTTAAAGGGTGCATTATTCACTAAAATGACTTCATGGTCACAAGCCAAGATTTGAAGATTACTGCTGAAGACCACATGTTACTCTTTAAGACAGTGATGCATGGAAGTTAAGAATGTGGATTCTGGCATCGGACTCATATGGTTCAAAGTTCAAGATTACCAGTCACTTCTGGGGAGATTTCAGCCAAGTTGGTTCATTTCTAATCCTCCTTTCCTCAGTAACAAGGTGGGACTGTTTGTAGTACATGGCCCCCAAGGACTGCTCATGAATTAAATGCTCATAAGGCATCTAGCACAGTGCTTGGTATATAGAGAGTGGCACCTTACTGATAAGTATCATCATTATTACTATTGCTATTGTGGCTGTTGTTGCTTTTAAAGAATGTAGAAATCAGTATGTGCACAAAAGGATGGTCATTTGGGAGTTCAAAGCAAGATAAATCAGAGCTGGAAATAAAACCAGGTCCAAAGGAAGAGGGGGATGTGCCCTAGTGAAGCAAGAGGCAGCACCCTGGTCAAATAGGAACAGGGTGAGGAACCCCCAGAGTGGCTTGCACCAGGGTATTATTTCCACAACGAGGCTGTGTATGTCGAGAGCAGAGTGGGGTGCTCAGAAATCCTCACATACAAAATATTTTTCCTTCCTTGTGAAAGTCCAGGGCTCATTTGTTTTTAGGCTATGGCCAGTCACAAAGCACATTCCAGAAGAGATGGCTGTAGCCTGGGCAAACCTGGAAGCTTGCAGTGCGCTAATCAAAAATTATACACTTGGCTTTCTGACTGCCAACTGCTGTCCAAGGATGATCTTAAATATGGGTCTGAGCACACAGTTTACCCGACTCCTGATTTGCAGGCTGTGTTTATTAAGCAGTCAAAATTGTTGGTGAACCTGCAGAAATATCCTAGTTTGGCCTACAAATCATTGTGTTCAGGCCAGAAGCTGCACGCCAGCTTCTTGCCTTTGCCTTCACCCCACAGAACACCCAAGTCCAAGTGCCCCTAGAGCCAGGTAATCAAGGGAGGGATGGATGGGTGGCTGTGCATGTGAGTGTGCTTGTGTGAACACATGTGAGCATGTGTACATGTGGAGGGTGCCAAAACAGATGGTTCTCAAGAGCAGTGAAGGAGGAGGCTATTTGCTCCCTGCATCTGAGAACCAGGTTAGGAAAGGAGGAGTAGGTGATGAGCATGGTATTAGAAAAGTGGCTGATATTTGTTGAACACTTATTTTGTAACAGGCATGGTACTAAACTCTTCAACTGTAAGGTTACATTTACTCTTCACAATAGGTGTGTGAGACTGCTGTTACTATTACCCCCACTTTACAGAAGAGGAATCTGGAGATCAAGAGTGTCAAACAGCTAGTCAGTGTCTAAGCAAGGACTTGGGCATTTGACTTAAACCATTATCCTCAGGGAAGCAGCCAACAGATGCATTTGCCCTCTGGGAAAAGGTAGTCTTCCAAATTAGGCTTGTAGTTGTCCCGGCTTTCCTCTTGAGACATCTGCTGACATCTCCAGACAGGTTCAGATATTGGGGATGAGTAGGAGTGAGGGGGACAAGAAGGAGAACTGGAGATCTCTGCTTGAAAATTGTCTTTCCAAGAAATGTAGACTCTAAAATATGTGAGCTGAAATGGGCCTTTGGCTTTACAGATAGTGAAACTGAGACCCAGAAAGAGGAAGTGACTTGCTCAAGGCCACACAGCAAGTTATGAGAGAAACTGCACTGACAGACTCCCAGTCCAGAATGTTCTTTCCACAGTCCCAGTAACAGAAGTAATAGCAATACCATGTACATGTATCGAGTGCCTACATAGTTCCATCAAAAACTATACTCAGTATGTTATATGTATTAACTTAGTTCTGCCTCACAAAAACCTGATAGGGTATGTACTATTATCTCCAAGCCACATCTAAGGAAACAGTGACATAGAGAGGTTAAGCAACTTGCTCAAGATCACACAGCAAGGAAATACTCTGTGTCCTTCCAAACCTGGAAAAAGTGTCATTGCCCATCTTGTTTCCTTTTCTCAATTTAATTGGCCCAGTTTCCTCCCAATTTCATGTGCCCACAGCTGCTTGCTCTTCTCTCTACCCCACTCCCTTCCCTGAGAACTCAAATGATCTTTTCCTGGCCCTGATCTCAAGGAAGTTAGGCTGAAGAGTCTAGAAGAGGTGGGGAAGGAAGTCCACAGAACCTGGAACAGGGGTTTTGCTCTTCTGAACAGAGAGTTTCCCTAACAGCTTGGCTGCTCCCCTTCCTCATCACTCTGAGTAACATCTAGCCACCCAATCAGCTCCTGACCACTGGGATGGAGTGTGCCCCCTGGGTCTGATGGGCTCACACTAGAATTTATCTGTGAGTCATGACTAATCACTCCCCACCTGCCCCCAAATTCCATTTTGATCAAGTGTCACCTTAGACAGAAAAGGCTTGTGTTTAATTTGGGTTATCTGGGTGGCACTTTTTTTTTTTGATTGCACCTTACTCTTTTTATAGCTATAGATAATCTTTCTTTTCATAGACAGCCCCAGAAATGTAACTATATTTATGGGTCAGGCTTTGCACACAATCATCACTCAGAGGACGGAGATGGAGCAGTAACTCACTGAAACAGCCGTGCCACCTTCACTCACCCGGTTCTCTCTGCCCGAAACTCACTCCTGTGGAGGACTGGTGAAAGTGACCCCTTCTGGAGTGGAATAAAGATGAGATTCCAGCCCAGCAGCAAGGAGACTGAAAACAGGATGGAAGCATCAGTCCAGAGGCCTAAGGGGGCATGAGTAAGGTGGTTAATGACCTGTTGTGACCTGTCCAGCATGGGGGACAGAGCCTGGGCCTTTGACTTGCCCAACGGGGGAAACAGAGCCCTGATCTTTGACCTGCCCAGTACAGGGGGCAGAGTCCAGGCCTTTGACCTGCCCAGCATGGGGGACAGAGCCCTGGCATTTGACCTGCCCAGCACAGGGGATAGAGCCCTAGTCTTTGACCTGCCCAGTACTGGGGACAGAGTCCAGGCCTTTGACCTGCCCGGCTTGGAGACAGTGTCTTCAGGCCTCAGGCTCTGGAGTCAGACACAGCAGCTTAAATTCTGACTGCTCCATTGAACACCAGTGTGCTCTGAGCACATTACTTAACCTCTCTAAGCCTAGTTTCCTCAGCTGCAAAATGGAGATAATAACACACCATTGGATTATTACAAAGATCATAAGAATATAAAGTGCCGTACACAGTGCCTGACGAACCAGAAGTGTTTGAAAATGTTGGATGTTATTTGCAAGAGTGTAGGTGAACTTTAAATTGTTTTGTTGCATGAAAGAAGCCAGACAAAAAAGCACATGCTGTATGATTTCACTGAGTAGTTTCCCCTAAGGTAAGCATTGGGGACAGAGAGAAGGGCCACAGGGGATTTATTTTCCAAGGGTGATGACATTGTTCCATGTCTGATAGGGGTGTGCATGCATTTGTTAAGACTCACTGAACAGAACACTTAAGATCTGGATTTTACTGTGTATAAATTATACCCTCATAAAAAATTACTGGTAAAAATCATAATTATTATTCTACTTGTACTTAACATTTTTTAAATACTAATGAGGAGTCCTTTAGTGATGGGGACAAAATTAGATTAAACAAAAATGGGTTTTATTGACTGTCTTGGCTGGAAAGTCTAGGAATAGTTTGGCTTCAGGAGCAGCTGGATTCAGGGTCTATGTCTCTTCTCTCACACACCAACTTCATTCTCAGGGAGTCTGTCCCTGAGAGGGCTTTAGCAGCTCCAGACTTATCAGTTACCAACAGGGAGACCCTGAGCATAGGGGGCTGGCTGGCCTTTTGGCTAATTACTCCTACGGAAGCCCTGGGGTTGACCCTGGGGGTTCTCTTGGATGAAGGACAAGGGAGGATGCCCCAGGGATTTCAGTCAGAAATGGTGTCCATTTTAGGCCATGTTTTGTTGCTGTTGTTGATCTTGTTCTTAAACCCTCTGATGAGGAGATTAAATTAATTAATTTAACAACCCTGACAAAATTAAATAATTTTTAAGCCATCAGTCGTATCTTTATATGAAGCAATACTTTAACTTCCCTAAGACCCAAGCTGAGAAAATCCAAAGGACATTCATTTCTTATTGATGTCTCTGTGACCTTGTTTTTATTTTGTGAAGACCTTTCTCCAACAGCAGAGTTCCTTCAGAGGAGCTGTTTGCAGACCCTCATTCAGGGGCCAACAGAACTTATTGCAGATTTGATATCAGATAGGCTTCACTCTCTTTTCCTCTTAAGACAAGGTCATTATCAAATAACCTGAGGACATTTTCACCTTTAAAAAGTTGCTTTAGGAAAAGAATATGTTCCAAATGTCCTACTAGTCCCTGCATACAGTTGGTTTTACTCCTGCTGACCTGTGTGTGACCTTGGGCTATCATTCACCTTTTCTATAAAATGAGGATGATGTTGGCTTTCCAGCCAGCATCACGGGAATTATAAGTTCCAAAGAAGCTAATCAAGTGAGGGTATTTTGAAAATCACAAGCACTTATAAAACCTTGTGAGTTATAAGAAAGAATCTAAATGCCCAGGTAGAGAGACTCCTATCTGCCCCCACAGCTACTTGCAGGTTGTCAGTTTCCTTGGCTAGAGCCCTGAAGGAGGAATTTGCTCTCTTTCTAAGCTGCAACACATTCCTGAGCAGAGAGATGTTGGTTTAACCCTTTGTCAGGAAGCAGCCATGGCCTCACAGAGCCTACAGCCCTCATGGGCCCTCTGCCCCACTGCCACATCTCTGGGGCACAATCTGAACCCTACAGACCCTTTGACCAAGCAGTTACATTACAGAGAATCTCCCTTACTGAAGCATTCATTCATGCATACTAAGAAACCTGTAAAAAGGGGCTCACTGCACCATGTTTGTAGGAGAAACCCTGCAAAATGCCCGAGTGTTTATCAAAAGGAGATGAATAAATATGTTAAGGTACATCTGGATTATGGGATTCTCACCAGTCCCTGAAAAGTGATGGAGGAAGATAGCTCTGTTTCTTGGAGAGAAAAAAAAATTAAATTGCAAAAACAAATCTTTCATTCATCCAGAATTCAACAAACATGATTGGCCACCTACCTGAACCCTTTCCTGGGATTGCAACAGTGAGCAGGACAAGCAGTCCTAGTTCTCATGGGCCCTGTTTTTGGCCAAAGAAAAAAATGTGCCTAAGAAAATGCCTGCTCATAGCAACTACCCAGCTACCCCCAGAGAGTGGGATTCGGGGATGGGCAGAGAGGCATCCGGGAAGGAGGACGGCGTTTTAACTTCTTCCATTATGTATGTCTGTGCTATTTGAATATTTCACAATGAGTATTTATCACTTTGTAATTTTTATAAAACCAACAGAGGAAACAAAATAAATGAACTGTGTGCATGCATGAGCACACACCATCCATAAAGAGCCAGGTTGGGAGGAGATAAGGAGGAGGCAGGGGCAGTGCATGTGAAAGACAGATACTCCCCAAGTGCCTGGGGAGACAGCTGAAAGGAAGCTGCTTCTGGAGAGAGTGAGTTGCTGACGTGCTCACTCCCTTGAGTGTTTCTGTGCTAGGATCCAGGCCAGGCCTATGAACGTGGCTCCTTGGTGTCCTGGGTAGAGAGTGGAGGTGGACACCAGCTGGCAGGTGCCATCCTCATTTTGGGATAGGAGACAAAATCCACATTTTGTCCCTGCCTTCACCAGGACTTCATCATCTCCCCTCCGGCCCCCATCCCTGCTCTGGGCAATGCTGAACAAGCACATGCCCTTATAGAGTTCAAGTCTAACTATTCGGCTAATGAGCAGTGTAACCCCAGGCAACTCCCTTCGCCTCCCTGTGCCTCAGCTTTCTTACTTATAAAGTGGAGATGATGATGGTGGTGGTGGTGGTGTGCTGAGGATTTAGTATGTAAATACATGCAAAGTGCTTAGAATAGTACCCAGCATGCAGTAAGAGTTTAGCAAGAATTATTTTTAAATGTTTTTTTAGATTATTCATTTATTTTGAAAGAGACAGAGACAGAGAGAGACAAAGAGGCAGAGAGATAGGGAGAGAGAGAATTCCAAGCAGGCTCCGCACTGTCACCTCAGAGCCTGATGCAGGGCTTGAATTCACAAACAATGAGATCATGACCTGAGCCAAAGCAACCGAGCCACCCAGGTGCCCCAAGGGTTAGTTATTTTTTGAGTTGTTATAAGTGCCTCCAACCATGGTGAGCCTACCATGCAAGAAGTAGAACATGTTTCCTGGCTCTTTTTACCTGGCTGCAGTGACTTGTGATGTGATTACCACCCAGTAAATCTGCCTCAGAGTTGAACACCTAAACCCAGAAGGCCTTAGAGATCCTACAGCCCAAACTCCCATTTTATAGATGGAACCCAGAGGGGCACAACCTGAGCTCCTACAACTCAATGGGGTTATAGAGAGTGAGGAAGGTGCATGGGGATGGATTCATCCCTCTACCCCTGTGTTAAAGAGCTCTGAAGATGATCTCTTAATTGAAGCAGACTTGTGGGGCAGTTGGGTCTGCAGGGTAAAAATGATGCTACTAAAATTTCTCAGGTGATCCTCTGGTGGATATGACTAAATATAAATTCCTTGCTGGTACATGAATTTTCATCTTGGACCATTGTCACAGTTAATTTTATGTGCCAGCTTGAGTGGATTACAGAGTATCTAGATATTTGGCTAACCGTTATTTCTGGGTGTGTCTGTGAGAGCGGTTTCCAGATGAGATTAGCATTTGAATCAGTGGATTCAGTAAAGTAGATTGCCCTCCACAATGTGGGTGGGCATCCTCTGATGTCCTGGGCCTGAACACAACAAAAGGAGAAGGAAAGGAGAATTTGTCCCTCTCTGCCTGGCTGCTTGAGCTGAGACAGCTGTCTTCTGCCTTTGGACCAAGAATTATACCATCAGCTTCCATGGCTCTGGGACTTCCAGACTCAGACTGAATTATACCAATAGCTTTCCTTGGTTTTCCAGCATATAGACAGCAGATCGAGGGACTGCTTAGCCTCCATTATTGTGTGAGCCAGTGCCCCATAATATCTCTGTCTATATAGATATAGATACAGAAGATATAAATGACAGATATAAATATAGATGATAGAGATAGAGATGACATAGGTGAAATAGGTATAGATACAGTTTTAGATCACATAGCTATAGATCCTAGTGGTTCTGCTTCTCTGGAGAACCACAACTAATACAACCACATATTTTTTAACTGCTTATTTGGAAATAAAATTAGACTTTTTTTCTATAGAAAAGTTGCAAGGAAAAAAGAGTTTTCATATATCTTTCATCCAGCCTCCCCCAAATGTTAATGTCTTCCAAGAACATAGTACAATTATCAAAACTAAGAAATTAATATTGATGCAATAATAGTGACTAAACTCCAGACTTTATTCAGAGTTCCCTTTTCTTTTCCTGGATCCAAGCTGGGAAACCACATAACACTCAGTCATTGTGTCTCCTTAATCTCCTCTGATCTGTGATTAGTTGCTCAGTCTTTTCTTGTCCTGTATGACCTTGGAACTTTTGAAAAGTTGGTCAAATGGTTTGCAGACTGTCCCTCAATTTGAACTTGGCTCATGATTTCTCATGATTAGACTTTGAGGTTGTAGATTTGGAAATGTATACCACAGAGACAAGAAGCCCATCACATCAGGGGTTAGGGGAGAGTAACATGTCTTTTTGCTGGCAATGCTAACTTGCATCACTAGCAAACACACAGTGGTGTCCGTTGTAAAGTTACTATTTTCCCTTTCTGTACTCTATACATTAGAAGTGAGTCAGAGAATCAACTCACATTCAAGGGGAAGGGAATTAAGCTTTGCCTGCTGGAGGAAGGAGTGTCAAAGAACATGTAGATATATATTAAAGCCACCACAGTAATTAATATGTATCTGAAAGGAAATACTTTGAGACTATGCAAATATCCTATTTCTCCTTAAACTTTCCCTCATTAATTTTAGCATTCATTGGTGGATCTTGCCTGCAGCAGTGATTACTATGATGCTCTAATGGTGATTTTCTATTTCCCTCATTCCTTTCCATTTATTAATTAGAATTCTGTAAGGAAGAGTCAGCTTTTCTCCATTTATTTACTTATTCAATTATTTATTTATGTCACTGTGGACTTATGTATATATATTTTCATCTTTGGGTGATAATCCAACACTATTATTATTTATTTTGTTCCAATTTGGCCATTGGAAGATTTTTCAGGTTGGCTTCTGTAACTTTTGATGTGTCTCCATCCTTTTTGGGATTTAATTTTGGTTTGGTTTGGTTTCTCTTTCTTGGCACAGGCCATGTCTTTTAAAAGCTTCAATTAGATCATGTTAGTCTCCAGCTCAAAACCCTCCCTCAATTTCCACTGTACTATGAGTAAGCCTCAGAGTTCCTCCCCACTCCCCTGTCCCAAACAAGAGACCCTGTGCACCTCTGACCTCACTCCCCACCCCCACTCCTACCTCTCTTGCCTCTTGCTGAGCTCCAGCCCCTCTGGCTTTCTTCCTGTTCCTATGACACACCTAGTTTGTTCTCTGCAAGCCTTTTGCTCCTGCACCCACTATGCCTGGAACACTCTTGCGTAGATATCACCTTGGCTGACTTTGGCCTTCAAGCCAAAGCTCAAAGAAACCTTCCCTGGTCAAGCATGAAGTGGCAGCACTGAGAGTGGGCATTGAAGACAGTTTAACTAAGGTGTGTTTTGCAGAGGGGCAGATGGGTTATGGGAATCAAGATGGAAGAGTGAAGCACCCAAGAATGAGCCAGACAGGGGCCATTACCAATCCCTTGCTTGGATGGGTGAGAGGAGAAAATGGTGTAAACAGTTCTGACAAGAGTTGGGGTCATAGGTAAAGGCACTCAACCACTGCCCAAACCGTGGTCCCAGCTGCGACAGGATGGGTCCTGGGAGACATTAACCTTTCCCTCCCCTTCTTAGATCTCCTGTCAATGTTCCTCATCGGCCAGACCCAACAGGGAGCCAGAGGACAAGTCTGCTGCTGCACTCCACAGAGGTCAGCCTCCTAGGACACAGGGCTAGGCAGAGAAGGTGGTGAATGCGTCTGCAGGGCAAATGGGTCTGCAGCTCACCACCAAGAAACACTGTGTCCATGTTTTTCATGTGCTTCTCCCCCACCCATCATGAATTTACCATTTTACCATTTACCAATTACCTGAAACTGTGTGTTTTTTGGTAATTGGTAAATTTTACCATTTACCAATTACCTGAAACTGAAAAGTGTATTTAGCACTTTTTTATTGTTTACCTAACAAAACATGATTTCCATGGGGAAGGGACCATCTTATTCAGCACTAATTCATAGTCGCTGACACATAGTAGGTGTTCCATAAATATTTGTTCATGAATGAAAAGAATGAATCAATGTTCAGAGACCAAACACATGTTTGGGCTTTTTGTACTCCCAGCTAGGTTTTCTCCCTTCAGAATGCTTCTTGTGATTGGGACAATTTGTGCCACTCCAGAGTTGGAACCCCTCCAGCACTTCTCATTCACTCTCTTCTCCCATATTCCCCATCAGCCTGGCTGAGCTGATTCCTGCCACAGCAGTGATGTCTCATCTGCTGCTGCTTTGGCCATCTCTCTCTACCTCCCACCCCTGAGGCCTGGCTCCACCTGTCTCCTCAGAAAGCACCTGTGCTGTCTGTGCCCTTCCTGCCCTCCTCACCCCTCTTCCAAGGCCGGTGCCCATGGCCTCCCATTGCTCGCCTATTTCTTTATACCCTCACTGTACTGCATTTATTAGCCAATAACCACATGAGGCCACCCAGTGCTTGATATGTGGCAGTATAAATCCAGATGGGCTTAAGAATAAAGCACACACGAGATTTCAGAGTGAGTATGACTAAAAGAATGTAAAAATCTTTTTTAAACTTCTTTTTTTTTATTGACATGTCACAAACATCCAGTGCTATATTAGTTTCAGGTAACAATATAATGATTCAACTTTTCTGAATATTACTCAGTGCTCACCAAGATAAATGTACTCTTGATTCCCTTTATCTATTTCATCCATCCCCTTGACTTCCCTCTGATAACCACCAGTTTGTTGTCTGTATGTAACAGTGGATTTTGTCTCTTTTTTTCATCATTTGTTCATTTGTTTTGTTTCTTAAATTCCACATATGAGTGAAATCATACACTATTTGTCTTTCTCTAACTGACTTATTCCACTTTGCATAATACCCTCTAGGCCATCCATGTAGATGCAAATGGCAAGATTTCATTCTTTTTATGGTTGAGTAATATTCCAGTGTGTGTGTGTGTGTGTGTGTGTTCTTTATCCATTCATCTACAGATGGGTACTTGCATTATTTCCATATTTTGGCTATTGTAAATAATATTAACAATAAACACAAGGCACATATATCTTTTCTAATTAGTGTTTTCATTTTCAGTATGGGAGTTTCTCACTAAATTAAAAATAGAATTACCATACGATCCAGTAAGGAAGTAAAAATCTTGATCAAGTGTCAAAATGGTAACATTTTGGGAGTACTAGTTTAAATAAAATATATTATTAAAATTAACTTCACCTGTTTGTTTTTACTTTTTTAATATAGCAACTTAAAAACTAAAATTATATATATGGCTCACATTCTACTTCTGTTGGACAAAGCTGCTCCATACTACATATCTCCAGGAGCATTCCCTCCTGGAGGGAGGATATTATTCGCTACGGCATTCCCAGGGCTTGGCCCAGAGCCTGGCATATAGTACGTGCTCAGTAAATACCTGCTGAATAAATGAACACTTCCTACTTGAAGTCCTTTCCCCAGAGGGATCATGAGCTACTAGAAGACAAGGAAAGGATTTTTCTGTCTGCCTCACAGGTGAGAGTTGCCTCTGGCACGTGTTTGCTGAATAAAGGTGATTAGAGAGGTCCAAATCTAACGGAGACTGTAGGAATGAAACCCGGTGGGGCCTAATGTGTGTATCAGGAAGAAAAGTCAAAACACCAGATTGGAGAATGAGTGGCATCACCTTTCTATGAAGAATAACTCACTTGAGGGTTTTAGAAGAACACTTGAGGGTTTTAGAAGAACACAAGACTCTTACAGAAGAAGCACGGAACCCTGGTGACCTGCTTAGCTCAGCCAGGGAAGTTGTTCTGTGCCAATTTTCTTGACAGGAAGATGCTAGCATCTGCTGGCTCTGCACATTTTTACCTGACAGAAGGGGGAAGTATGTAACCTTTTTTGCTGCAGGAGGTTATAAAAGGAAATGATATATGCCTCTCTCTAGAGGCAGAACTTGAGCCAAACACTGTTGTGAGCACTTTAGAATTGTTATTTCATAAATCCCATCCATGTCTCTGAGAAGCAGGTAGTATTACCAACTGTGCTTTACTGATGAGGAAAACAAAACTCCAAGAGGTGAAGTAACTTAGCCAAAGTCTCAGAGATATAGTGGCAGAGATAGCCCCAGAACATAATTTTCTTGACTCTTTATCCATGTACTGTTACCTGTACCACATTCCATCCCCAAGTTGAAAGAAAGAGAGAGAGAGTAGGAGAAAAGAAAGGGAAAGAGAGAGAAAGAGGTTGAGTGGGGGATACAGAGTTTTGGGGTCTGTAATTCATTGTTTTGCTCATGTAACCCTTCAATGATAGAATTTTTCAAAGCAGTATATGTAGACTCTCCTTCAGAACACATCTGTGTGAAAGGAGCCCAGATCTAGAATTCTAGAATCAACACCCATACCTGCCTCTATCTCTCTGTCCTACCACTGGCTTTCTGAGTCCCCAAGTATGATATTTCCCAGGAGTGTGTGCTCCTTCTCTTTCTCTGTAAGATGGAGAACTGAGATGTTGTGTATCTTCAAGTTTACAAGTACAATTACATAAAATACCACCCATTAGCTGTTTGACCTTGGACAGGTAGAACACCTGTATCAATCAGTTTTTGCTGCACCACAGCACAGTTATTCCTTCACCCAAATGGCCGCTTACTTATATGTTCACAGACCTATAAGGTGCTTCTACTTCACAGATCTCAGCTCAGGGACTAGGCTAAGGAGGCATTAGCCACACAGGCATGATCTTCTCAAGTCAATAGTAGAAGCAAAAGCAGGTATACCAATCACTCAAGCATACCTCAAGCCTCTGCTTGCAGTCCCATCTACTAACATCTCATTGACCAAAGCAAGTCACATGGCCCAGCTCAAAGTCAAGAGGCAGGAGGTGCCTTGGTGGCTCAGTTGGCTAAGCATCTGACTCCTGATTTCAGCTCAGGGCATGATCCCATGGTATGTGAGTTCAAGCTCCATGTTGGGCTGATGCTGACAGCTCAGAGCCTGCTTGGGATTCTCTCTCCCCCTTTCTCTGCACCCATCTCCCTCTCATATGCATGCTTTCTCTCTCAAAAATAAATAAACTTTAAATAGGAAAAGAGGCTGAGGATTTTACTCCCACCATGGAGATTGGATGAGGTGGGTGGGAGAAAATATTTTTTTTAAAGAATTATAGAATCTACCATGTCCTTTTGTCTATCTGGGCCTCACTTACTATTGGTTTCAATGACCATTTGGTCAAGGAATAGAAACACATATCATGTTTAAAGGATAATACCAGGTATATTCTTGATATGTGAAATAATTCTACAATTTATTTCTACTACTTGAATAGCTCATGATTTCCTTGACTGGAGTATTTTGCAGGTCACGTTCTATCTGAAACTGAACAACTATGTCTGATTTGGTGCAATTGGTCAACATACAAATCCCATTTCCCATTGTCAAGGTAGTAACATTTCCACTACAGGGATATAGAAACTTATCCATTGCACTGGCAGTGTTTTGTTTTCTAATTGCAGTTTTTTTCTCTGCATTAGCTATTAATACAAAGACTCTCCTTATAGATCTACTCAGTTTTCACAGCCCTCCCATGTTTTAGAACTTGCTACTTTTCCAAGAGAGTAGAATAAAGGTTTGTTGCATTTTATGGCAAATGGGTTGGCTATGCTTATTAGCCAAGTAATCATAAATATTTGGGCACCAGTTAGGCATAGAGCTTTGCAGCAGGGAAGTGAAGACAGACCACGTGGTGAGAGACAGTCCCTACCCTCAAGGAGTTTAGTGCCTGTTTGAAAAGTTGAGATACTCTCTCATATTGACATAGACCAGTTTTGTCAGTACTACAGTGTACGTATGGTTCAGGTCAAAACACCACTGAAAATATCACCTTAAATTCCTCAGCTGAGACTATGGAATAGCCTGTTTTTAAATATGTTTCTCAAACCTAATGTCTGTAGTTCGGATCGCAAAAGCAAACTTGAAATTTTGAAAAAAATTCAGTTTTCTGAAATGATGGCTTTAAATTTCTGATCGGCAATGCTTAAACTACTCTAACATTCTTTTCAGCTGAATTTCTCATCTCTTAAAGGGTCTTTTTCAATTTAGGAGAGAAGGCTAATTTTGTTTAATAAAAGAAAAATAGAAGCACTAGATGCTATGCATTTATCTTGCTTTCAGTTGATGTTTCATTACAAATTTCCATTGCATCTGACACTCTTGCATTAACAAATCTTTGGATACATCATTTTGGAATTAAGACAATAATTTGCCTGAAAATTTGACAAAAAAATCAGTAATGCTGGAGATCCATCATACAAATATAATGTGCTACTGCTGTGATCATTTTCAGTAAAATGATCCAATTATACTCCATATAGCTTGTTATTAGTTTCCCTCCCTCAACCAGCTGGAAAAGGGAAAATAGTTTCACATTATTAGTAAATGGCTAAAGTTTGCTTTGTGCAACTCAAAGTCTGATTCTGACAGTGAAATCTGAGAACATCAAGCTCCAAACCCTGTAACCACTTATTCGCTCAACAAATACATGTTAACTCCCTGAACTATGCAAGACATTGTGCTGGGTATGAAGAGGGGTAAGAGGAGTTAAACAGAAAGGAATAAGACAAGGCATCCAGACTCAGTGCCTACAATTGCCAAGCTGCTGATATAAGTTGCTGAAGTGGGCACAGCACAGCATGGCAAACAAGAGACAGCATTCCCTGCCTACTCAGCTCTGGTCACCTATAACTTGGCATAAAGGCGAGACTGATGTGGCTATGTCATCTAAATTTTTTTTTAACTTTATAGTTTATTGTCAGGTTGGTTTCCGAATAACACCCAGTGCTCTTCCCCACAAGTGACCTCCACCATAACCATCACCCCCCTTTACCTTTCCCCCCTTCCCCTTCCGCCCTCAGTTGGTTTTCAGTATTCAAGAGTCTCTCATGTTTTGTCTCCCTCCCTCTCCCTAACCATGTTTCCTCCTTCCCCTCCCCATGGTCCTCTGTTGGGTTTCTCCTGTTAGACCTATGAG